>JADDOH010002705.1:0-162449 GCA_016648135.1 Agrypnia vestita
AATCCTTAAAGGTAAAGCAGACTCCCTGGTGGCTTTTTACGAACAAAAAAGGAGACATAATAAAACATTATGTACCCTAAAAGCTGTGGCAACAGTCAATAAAGATACTTCAATCGAAGTCCCGCAGAATGCACAAAAAAGCTACGCCTCGGTAGTGAACTCTGCGACAAAGCCCACAACTTCTACCTATGTAGCCGTCCCAGCGGAACAGCGGAAGACCAAACACATCCTTGTCGTAGAAGGCAACGATAAAGGTACGAGCCAGAAACTGGTTCAATCATTGAAAGCCTCTGTTAATGTTCCGGCTTTAGGGATCGGTATCACATCCCTTAAGAAAACATATAGCAACAAGCTTGTGGTTCAGTGCGATACTGAAAACGAGTGTAGAAAGCTCGCATCAGCTATCAATAAGACTTCCCATCTCAAGTCGCAAGAGGGAACCAAAATTAAACCAAAGGTCATCGTCAAAGGGATTGACGCCGACCTTGACAAAGGTCAAATTAAGTCGGCACTATTCCGTCAGAATAGTTCTCTGAGTGCGCTTCGGGGAGACACTCAACCAGAAAACCTGGCAAAGGTAATGTTCATGTTACCTTATAAAAAGGAGAAATCCATAAAATGTGCCGTGATATCAGTCACGCCGGCGATTTTTAAATCGCTTAGAGAATTGGGTAAAGTCAACATGGGTTATTCAAAGGCGACGGTAACCGAGTATCTCGCCATAATTTCATGCCTTAGGTGCATGAAATACGGGGACTCCGTGGCCCATTGTAAAAATAAGGAAGACTGCTGGCGATGTGGAGGAGAACATAAAATTGCCAAATGCACAAAGCTGGACACAGGGACCTTCAACTGCCTGCATTGCGTCAGTTCAAGTAAAAAGACGCAAAGTCCAACTAACGTCACACATAAGCCCTTCTCCGATGACTGCCCGGTCTATCAAAGAAACATGATAAGATACAGGGATATGGTCGACTATGGCCAATGATCCAGTAAATATTCGCTTTGCTCAGGCCAACTTGCAGAGATGCGAGGCGGCCACCATATCATTCTTCAACAATTTACACAGGAAGAAGATTGATATTGCCGTAGTGCAAGAGCCCTACACGGGAAGTACAGGAAAATTGAATAAATCAACGTACTACGGAACAATTTTCCAAAAGAAATGTCTTTAAGAGCCAGTTAAAGCCGCTGTTATCGTTCTGAACAGCAATCTTGCTAAGAACTGCATTTTACTCCAAAAGTATAGCGACAACACGAACATATTCATCGAGGCTTCAATCCAAGGTACGCCTACGGTGATTGGTTCTGTCTACTGTCCTCCAAATGAAGACATTGAAGTGAGTCTCATAAAAGTTACCAAACACCGTGTGACAAAACGACATCAAGTAATCATGGGAGGAAATGTGAATGCCAAGCACATCTGGTGGGGTAGCAGGAAAACAGATAAACGAGGTGAGAGAATTCTCGATTGCATATCGCAACACCAACTAAATGTAGTGAACGAATCTATTCCTACATTTGAAACGGTCAGAGACAACGTTCTCATCACCAGCGTAATCGATATAACATTATGCTCCAACAGTTTTCTAAATAAAATATCTGATTGGAAGGTTGACAAAGACACTGCATATCTTTCTGATCATAACGTCATAACTTTCACCCTTCTGCTAGGAAACTTCGACAACACAAAGGTTCTGGACTCGACCTTCATGTATAAGACAATTAAAGCCAAATGGAACAAGTTTGCTGAAGTTTTTACCAAGTCGATTCAAAACAAGAAGCTCACGGTAGCCGAAATCGAAAGTAATAACGAACAGCGGACACTAAACCGCAGGTTACTCTGTACATTGAAGCAGTCAGCGATGCGTGCAGAGCCTCGATTCCGACCACGAAAGCCCTAAAATAGAAAAAATGCCCATGGTGGAATGAAAAGCTGGAAAATCTCAAGAAAAAAGTCACAGTCGCAAAAAGGAAGATGAGCAACTCCTCCGCAGAACGAAGAAGAGCAGTCACTCTGCCAGCATACTTAGAGCTAAGGCAGCAATACAAGGATGAAATCGCCTCAGCAAAAATCAACAGCTGGAAGGACTTCTGCGGTGCACAAGGTAAAGAGACAGTCTGGTCTACCGTCCAAAGGATACTTAAATCGAAACCGGCTACTCCCCCGGAAACTCTAAAGTTCGGAAACAAAATAACAAACACGGCTCTAGAATCGGCCAACGAACTATTGAAACATTTCTTTCCCGTAGACTCAAGCACTTTGGATACACCTGAGCAACAAGAAATAAAGAATGGACCTCCCAATAATCTTACGGACATAGACCCGGATTTTACGCAACTGGAGATTAGGACGATCTTGTCGTCAATAGATCCAACCAAAGCACCGGGCCGCGATCACTTCACGGCAGATATTTGCCTACAGGCATTTATGTGCCTTCCTGATATACTAGCCGCGATCTACAATGCGTGCCTCAGAATTGGATGCTTCCCATTGCTGTGGAAGGTAGCGAGGATTAAGTTTATCCCCAAACCAGGTAAAGAAGAATATGGAAGTGCTACGGCATACAGACCGATTGGACTTCTTCCGCTCTTTGGCAAGGTGTTAGAAAAACTTCTCATAAAGAGACTGGCATGGCGGATAACGACGTTGCAGAAAATAAGCCCCTTCCAATATGGATTTACACAGCAAAAAAGCACGGAAGACGCGATGCACGAGGCGATCAGAAGAATCAAGGAAGCAAACAATGGAGGCCATCACATTTGTGTGGTATCCCTGGACATCAAGGGAGCATTTGGCAATGCCTGGTGGCCCTTTCTCCTAATTCAACTAGAGAAAATGGACTGCCCACTCAATATATACAAAGTCTTCAAGGACTTACCTATCGGACCGGATAGTGGAGACTGTCTATGCGGGAGCATCTGCTAGACAGGAATCAAATGAGGGCTGTATACAAGGATCTGCTTGCGGACCGGTGCTCTGGAATATATGGATGACCTTCTACAATTCGCACATCATCCAAACGTACACATTCAAGCATTTGCTGATGATGTACTCCTTATAATTAAACATAAAGACGCCAGAAAATCACCAACGATACTCTCCATAATATATCTACCTGGGGAAGAAAAGTAAAACTAGAGTTCTCGGAAGAAAAGACAAAGGCACTCTTTATCACCAGAAAAAAGACCCAGCCGCCGACCCTGATGATGAATGGTAAAATACTTGCATTTTCTAGAGACTTAAAAGTACTGGGAATCGTCGTGGATGATAAACTCAACTGGAATAAGCATGTCGATATGGTATGCCAAAAAGCCACTAATATAGGAAAAAATCTTACTTTTATGGCAAAACCGACATGGGGACTCAGCGCCGAGGTACTTCGTACGATCTACGTCGGAGTTGTGGAACGGAATTCGAATATGCAAAGCATATCGCACGACATCTCTTAACTCTGTACAAGCTATAGCCGGACTCACTCCCCTCGATCTAAAACTCAAGGAACTCAAACTAATCCGCGACACCAAGGTCGACGGAAAAATATCGTTCCTTCCTGAAGATCGAAAATACCAAGGTGTTGTGAAGTACACCCGGCTGCCTCATCCTAGTGAGCAAGTGGGCGAAAAAGTGAGTTTTCCAGAAAACTACCATAGGGAACAACAATTTCTCAGCACTGAAATCGACATCTACACAGATGGCAGCAAAACAGGCGGTAAAATTGGAGCAGCATTCGTCATCTATAATGAAACCGGAGAGGTATACAATAAGAAGCTACCTATGGCTGATTATTGCTCAGTATTCCAAGCTGAACTCTTCGCAATCAAGAAGGCATTAGAGTGGGTAGGTGCACAAACACGGACTTGGAACACAATTAATGTACTAACAGATTCCAAAAGTGCCACTCACGCCCTCAAAAATGGTGCACCGACGAACCCCATTGTCTTCGATATTCAAGAAATAACCAAGAAATTGAAGGAAAAGGACACAGCATGCGAATTTCTATGGATAAGAGGCCAGAATGGATTAGCAGGAAATGAGAGAGCAGACGAGCTGGCAAAGGATGCTGCACTCAAGGTCAGAACCGCCAAACTATACTCGGACTTTCCTCTCAGCTACGCAAAATTCATGATAAAAGAGGCGATCCATGAAGAATGGGACCGTAGATATAAATCTGAAGAAACGGGAAAGGGGACGAAGCTGTTCTTCGGTAGCATTAAAGATGCAAAAGAGTTTAGGAAGAGAACACCACTCTCATTTGAACTCACTCAAATACTAACAGGACACGGAGCGACTCTGTCTTATCTTCACAGATTTAAAATCAAGGATAGCCCAGCATGTCCATGCGACTCATCCACAGAACAAAATGTCCAGCATCTTATTCTAGAATGCCCTATCTTCACGGCAGAGAGTTATAAAATGGAAAAGGTATGTCAAACGAAGGACATCGAACTTGAGGATTTCCCTGAGATTCTTCAGGATGGTGTCCTTAGACAAAAATTTGTTGAATATGTTACGCATATTGTACGTAAAATCACTCAATGTAACAAATAAATATTATCTCCAATAAAACTGTAATAAAAACGAATTTATGTTCCTCCAAATAAAGAATTTTAAACAGCATAGCAGTTATTTTCTGTTCCAGCTGAGGTTTTCCATGGTTCCTACAGCCGTCAGACAAATGTCGGAACAGTATAGCACGCCCACAAAGAATCAATAAACACATACACAGAATAAATTATCACAAACAGCAAGCATATACAAATAAAGCCTAACACAAAATCATGAAAAATAATATGCAAGGTGACAAAAGCAAACACTAAACAAGAAAAAAAAAATGGACCCAGGTGCATGCAAACAGTGAAAATGACGGTTAAATTTCATCGCGTTTGGTCAAAATCTTAAAGTATGTGAGAATCACATAAGCTAACTTAACCTAACCTAACCTAACCTAACCTAACCTAACCTAACCTAACCTAACCTAACCTAACCTAACCGAGAAAAATGTTGAATTTTTTGATCGCATTGCCAGCAATGGACCTAGGCGCATGCGAGCAGTGAAAATGACCGTTAAATTTTATCGCGCTTGGTCAAAATCTTCAAGTATGTGAGAAACACATAACGCAAATTTTCTCACTAGGACCGCGAAAAATATTGAATTTTTTTTCGCATTGCCAGCAATGGACCTAGGCGCATGAAAACAGTGAAAATGACGGTTAAATTTCATCGCGTTTGGTCAAAATCTTAAAGTATGTGAGAAACACATAACCTTACCTAACCTAACCTAACCTAACCTTACCTTACCTAACCTAACCTAACCTTACCTTACCTAATCTAACCAAACCTTACCTTACCTCACCTAACCTAACCTAACCGAGAAAAATGTTGAATTTTTTTGTCGCCTTGCCAGCAAAGGACCTAGGCGCTTGCAAACACTTAAAATGACGGTTAAATTTCATCGCGCTTGGTCAAAATCTCAATGTATGCGAGAAACACATAACCTTACCTAACCTAACCTAACCTAACCTAACCTTACCTAAAATAACCGAGAAAAATGTTAAATTTTTTTGTCACATTGCCAGCAATGGACCTAGGCGCATGCAAACAGTGAAAATGACGGTTAAATTTTATCGCGCTTGGTCAAAATCTTCAAGTATGTGTGAAACACATAAGGAAAATTTTCTCACCCTAGTGAGAAATGTTGAATTTTTTTGCATTGCTAGCAGTGGACCTTGACGCATGCAAACAGTGAAAATGACGGTTAAATTTTATCGTGCTTTGTCAAAATCTTCAAGAATGTGAGAAATACCTTACCTTACCTAACCTAATCTAACCTTACCTAACCTTACCTAACCTAACCTAACCTTACCTAACCTAACTGAGAAAAATGTTGATTTTTTTGTCGCATTGCCAGCAATGGACCTAAGCGCATGCAAACAGGGAAAATGACGGTTTAATTTCATCGCATTTGGTCAAAATCTTCAAGTATGTTTAAATCACATAATGAAAATTTCTCACTAGGACCGCGTAAAATGTTGAATTTTTTTGTCGCCTTGCCAGCAATGGACCTAGACGCATGCAAACACTGAAAATGACGGTTAAATTTCATTGCGCTTGGTCAAAATCTTAATGTATAAATAATACTCATAATTCTCTTTATATCAAAAATGTATTTTGTAATCGCGTTAGTGTTTTTACTTTGTACTCAAAAATCACATTAGAACTATCTTTCAGTGTCAATAATGACCCGTTGACGGTCTGTTTACTTATAAAAATAATATATTATGATATTTTAGTGGATTTTTTAAACGAGTACAACTAATTTGGCTCCCGCCACGCATGTTCAACGTAATGTGATGTGATCGCGGTTATGCGTCTCGTGTGTATAATAGTTGGATTAGATTTTTCGATAAAGAAAAATTGCTACTTTTCTATTTATTAAATACACCATAAACTTTCCGATATTTTAAGATTTTTCATACAACTATTATTGCAATGTGAATGAGATAATGGCGTAATTGGAACTACGGAGAAAAAATAGTTTCTCTTACTATACTGTCAATCTAGATTATCATTATTGTATTGCTATGAATATGATATGAGAAAACTTTTACTTTCATAAAACGAAAAATATTACCTGCCTTAGTGATACTTCGCGAAAATGTCATAAATAAACTGGATATCCCTTACACAAAGAAACATTTACACATATCAATGATCTTCTCCCGACCTAAGAGGTCTCTTTATTTCAAATATAGATACCAAACACCTTCACTCGGTCACTTCTTTTCTCTCTCTAGAATTCCTAGAATACCTACATTATACTTGATAACCATGTAATACGTGTGGCCCTCATGTTGCCAGGTTCGTACTATTATATGGAAACAACGAGCCGTTCCAATCGTCGCACACCTTCACGTTCGAAATCAATGGCTCTGATAACCAGGTAAAATTAAATCATTTAACGAATGATTTTCTTTTAAATTCATTCTGCAATTTAATTTTAAGACTTATTAATAAAATTACATTTCAGACAAATTGACGAATTTTTAAGCATTATTCAATGTCATTTTTAATTAAGCTGTTTGGTACTATATAAAATCGTAATCTATTCCATCTCCATTCGTGATCCCCAGTGAAGTCTCTTAGTGTATTTTTTTATTTTGAGAAATATTAAAAATTCAGAGGTGGCAAGACCAGTGAACACTTCGATTTTGGTTAAAAAGTATTTCACAACAATGCCTGTGTAGTGTGTATGCTGATGCGTTGTCATGGTCCAACCTGTTTTATTTCCTCCATTTAGAATGGCGCATTCGGCTTCTTTTTAGGGAATAAATTCTCGATGCCCAATGAGCCTTCAATCGAAATAGACATTTGCACTTGACAGATGCACTTTTTTGTCAGTCCCCGTATGTTTTAACGCAAACATGTGCTATAAATGTTAAATGCTAAAATAATATGGATATAATTGTTGAAAATATTGTTATTTTTATTAAGAATATTGATATGTGAAATATATTCGAGACAGCATAAAAAAAATATAAAATATTCATATTTATGTGTTAAATGAATCGGATATTTTATACAAACCTTATATTTCATTGAGAAGAAAATCTCGACGTTTCGCTGAAGTCTTATCCAGCATCATCAGGAGAGCGTCCAATCACCGTGGGGGTGGAGGCCGAACTGATTTTTTCTTCCGAGGTCGTAAATTATATGCACTCTGTTGTGGAGTGTTCAGTTCTTAGATAAAGATCGCCAGTGTGCAAAACGTACTAATTAAATCTTCGGGTTTTTCTGTGACGTCTCTTAAAGGTGAAATCAAAGTCGTGAGAACAGGGTGCCAAATACTTGACTGTTTATAGCTGTCGTCTTTATTGAAATTAGGATGTTTATATATTTCAATGGACTCGCTTTTCACTAATCTAGGTATATGGCGCAGTTCTGTTGATAAGATTTTTGTATTCTCAAATCTAATAAGAGGACTAAGATTTCCTTTGGATGCATGTTCGCGTATTGCCGATTTATTCGGATTATTATTTTTAATTGAACGGCGATAGGATGCTCTCCTGATAATGTTGGATAAGACTTCAGCGAAATTTTCATCGAGAATTTCTTCTCAGTGAAATAAATTCAATATTCAAATAAAACAACAGCAAGTCTTGTGTACGAAAATGTCACTGTGAAGATCATTAAATCCACGAGCAAACTACTCAGCAGATCAAATGCTCATATAATTAACATCAGTCTACAGACAGGAATATTTCCAACTAATTATAAGAAAACTATAGTTATGTATACCAATTTTCAAATCTGTAGATCAAGAGGATATAAAAAATTATAGACCAATATCGCTTACAAATTATAGACCAATATCGCAAACATAGCAAAGATCTTTGAAAAAGTTGTTAAAAAACAATTTAATAGCTATATCCAAAGTAAAGATATATTAATTCCGCAACATTTTGGCTTTAGAGATAATTTTGGCACTCAGGATGCGATTGCCAAACTAACATCTAATAATCTCGATACTGGAGAAAAATGTCTGGGAATTTTTGTGGACTTGAGAAAGGAATTTGATAGCATATCACATTCTAAACTTGTTTGAAAATTAAAACAAATAGGAATAAGGGGAACGGTATTATCCTGGTTCCATAGCTATCGTAAAGAACGAATTGTGTGTAGTGAGATAGTGAGAATTGGACGTAAACTAAGTAGATCACTAACTACATCTTTTAGTATTCCGCAGGGAACAGTCATAGGTCAAATTCTATTTATTATTTACGTTAACGACATGTTCAAATTACCTCTAAAAGGAGAAATTGTATCTTATGCCGATGATACTGCATTAATTATAAAAGGAAAGAGATGGGGTGATGTAAATACAAAAGAAAACAGAGATGCTAACATTTTGAAATCATGGTTTGACAAAAACCTTGTCTTTAAATGCAGAAAAAACTATACGAGTATATGTCCCGTTTTCTATTACCAAAAACGATTCACCTGAACATATTCATATAAAGATCCCCTCTAATCAATGTAATGACAACAAAAGTTGTAATAATGATAAATTGTCTGTTTTTGTCTGGTAAAAGAAGTATCAAGTACTTGGGTGTCACAATTGACAGCAATCTAAAATGGAAAGAGTAAATATATTCCACAGTCACTAGAATGAGTAAACTCATATACCTATTCATAAAATTACGAAATATCTTATCAATAAACATGCTGAAGATGGTGTACTTTGCGTTTCCCCAGTCCATACTATAGTATGGTGTAGTTGGCTGGGGTGGGACCTTAAAGTCTAATATACTACCAGTGGAAATAGTTCAGAGAGTAATTATCAAAGTGATGTTGAGGAAACCCTCAATATTCCCAACATGGGAACATTTCAACATTTTTAACATCCTAAATATTAAACAAATCTTTAAAAAATTTGCGATACTTCAAATTCACAAAATGTACATCAATAATAGTACATTTGGATATTTTAGTAATAGACCGAGATCAGCTGGAAATATTTTGATTCCTAAATGTAATTCTAGCACAGCCCAACACCATTTCTCCTATCAAGGAGTATAATTCTATAATGCTCTTCCCAATGAAATGAAGACGGGAAAAAATTATGGAAAATTCAAATTGAAATTTAAAAATTGAAAAATCTTTTACAAAAAACAATTACTCGAATCTATTCACGTCGCTAGAACTTTCGCTGACCCTTTTCGTCTATCGCTAGATAGATCTGCTGCATTCCACGTGTAAGTACCACTTGCGCAAAATATCTGTCGCTTGGTCACACTGCAAGCCGCCGCGCTGTTTCGATTTCATTTGTGTTATCGCAGAAATGTTTCGCGATGCAACAAGAACGTTCGAGCTGTTTCTCCATATTTCTAGCGATTTTGGATAGACTAGTTGACTCTAGATTCGTGTGGACCGTTCGAGTTACTTTGACAATGCGTAGTTACCACTTTTACTAGTTACCAACCTCGCCTCGCAATAATATTATTAATCATGGTATTCTCGCGCGGCGGTTTATTTTCCCTAGCAAGGCGCTCAACCTGGAATAACTTCTCGTCCCCGCGGTCACATTCAGTCCAGCAAACTCCATCCTACTCATGCACACACAAATACACACACACACACACGTGTCCATTTACATAGAGATACATTATAGTTAACAACAAATACATAAATAATAAGAAAATTATCAATCAATATTATCTTATAACAACAATCATATTGATAACTTAAATGATGTAAATGTAATATCAGATAAAATTCATCTTTGTGGATAGTGTTCGAAAAAAATTTGAAGAAATTTAGACTGTCACATCATCCATTTATGTTTTGAGTAATTAATTACTCAGAATATAAAGAAGAGGTTAACTTAATTTTAATGAATAGATAATAAATAAAAAATTTATTGGTTAACCCACCGTTGCAAAAACCAATCCTCGACGATCCTCCTCAACCGCATGTGAACCATTTTGTGCAACCATAAACTCGGTAACTGATCCTAGCCTTAACCGCACGGCTAATGTACGTAGGTACTTGAGCGCAATTCCGACATGTTTGAACGTACCATCGAGACCTCTGGCTTTGGTGCTGCGAAATTTATTACACCTCCACCTTCTAATACAGTCCAGTTTCTTTTAGATAAGTATTTTTATTTACAAGTTTGTTTACTTATAAGTAACGCAACAATTATACACAGTAAATCATATTTTTTAAGTGTTGTATATTTTGACAACTGGTTAGAATATATCGTTTCAATCAAAATTATAATCAACTCTGTTGTAACCACTTGAGTTTATTTATTAAACTTAATCGGTTCTAGAAAATACCAAACAAAAAACGTACTTTAATATAATTTTTCCGTAATTTGTTTTTGTTCATAAATTTTAATAGTGGTCTTGGCTCCAGAGAAAAAAAAAATTGTAAGCTAAAAGGTAGCAAGGATCCAACTAAACTATTTTACATTTTGATTATTTGATCGAGCAGCACTGTAAAATTAGAAAAAGTCTCTTGTTTGTACATGCAATGACCGGATGTGATACTACATCATGCTTTTATGGGTTAGGAAAGATAAAAGCTATTTAACTGTAATTTCGGATATTTTATACGCACCGTATGTATCACCGAGAAGCGAATCTCAACGTTTCGTTGGATACTTATCCAACGTCATCAGGAGGACGACCTTTACCCGCGGAAGTGGAGGTCGGACTGACCAAAAATGGTTAGGCAATAGTTTACTAGCTACTGAATGGGGATGGAAGTAGGAGTCTGTATATGAAAATGGAGCAGAGAAAAAAGTTCTTCAACCAGTGACTTCGTTGAAAACTTTAACGCCAAATAATCTTTTGCATTTAGTGTCATGTTCCTGTATATCTACTCGTGGGAATTATTCCAGATGTAGAAAGTCAGGATACTTTGTTCAGATATGTGCGAGCACTGCAATGGATATTCATGTCACAATGCACCAATGGACGACGATCATGGCAAAATTAATGATGATTAAGTGTGTAGGTGTATGTATAATATATTTCGAATAAATTCATATAAAAAGCGAAAATTTTAAATATTTCAGTAAATTCTCATAAAACTATTATGTTTACAAAAAAATGTTCTATTATATTTTTTAAAGGCTAGTTGTTAAAAAATAAAACGGTAAAAAAAATATTAATTTTGCTTAAATAATGAGGGAGATATGAGCGATAATAAAGTCTTGAGGAATTTGTGTTTAAGGGTTGGTGGGGGAGGGAGCACAAGGGGAGGGGCGGAGACAGTTGAGGAAATACTCCTCTAATTAGATTCTAACAACTGACAACATTTTAGCTTGTCTCTAATTTCTTCCGACAAAAAACCTTCATTGCTAAAGAGATAACGAAAATATGAGCGGTAACTCAAAAACCAGAAATTTTTTTAAATGAAAATTTTAACTATTTTTATGAATTCTCATGAAAATATTATGTTTATAGAAAAATCTTAAATGAACTTTTTCAAAGAATAGATGTTAAGGAATAAAAAGGTTAAAAAAAATAATTTTGCTTAAATAATAAGAGAATATGGGCCGTAACTAAAAAGATTGAAATTTTATTTTAGTAAAAATTTTAATAGTTTACAGAAAAATGTTAATTAAGCTTTTTAAAATAATAGATGTTAATGAATTAAATGGTAAAAAAATAATTTTGTTTTAAATAATGATGAAGATATGAGCAAAAACTCAAAAACTTGGAATTTTATGTTTAAGGGGGGGTGGGGGAGGGAGCACAAGGGCGAGGGGCGGGGACTTTTGAGGAAATACTCCTTTAATTAGGTTCTAACAACTGGCGAAAATTCAGCTTGTCTCTAATTTGTTCCGATATGAGCTCATTTTTGGCCTTCATTGCCTGGGCTACTAAGATAAACTCATAATTCAACATCATGAGTTCGTACCGCATAAGTCGCGAAAGCAGTCCAAATCCTAGCTAGTAAAGTAATCGTCATCTACTGATGTAGATCACGAAATATAAATTTAAGCCGTAATGTTAAAAATAATTTTATTAACTTATTAGAATCATAATGCATCTAAGTAAAATTTGTCTTCATCTCAATGTGACAATCTCTCATACCTACCAATCATAAATTATATCAGATCGTGTTCAATCTATTGCCTATGACTCCCTCATTGGAAATATATCGCGGTCATCGCGGATTCAAAATACGAGAGCGAGGCGTTCGATAATCAGAGCGCAGGACCTGGTGGGTGACGGATGCTGAGGTTACAGCCAAGTAGATCGTGAGGTGCGCGAACACCTTGCGACGCTTCCTGACGACTCGACCTAAGAGGACGGCGCCTTCCCAATGGTGCATTTTGGACTTCAACTCGCGGAATTCGCCAACCTAATCTTAATGATACTTACCGTTACTGAGGCATGATTTGCTAGATTGCTCCAGCGCGGGGATAGTGGCAAATTTATTTTGATTAATCCAATTAAAGAACGCAGGTTAGATAGCGGATAGGATGAAATTAGAAAACATAACGTTTGTAAATGAAACTTATTGTAATAAACCTTGTTAAGATGCTCAATCTGTATCAGTGAATCATGTAAAGTCCACCTAAACCAGTCAGTCATATCATCCCCGTATAGGTTCCTTCAAAGCACTTTATTCCGAGTCGAACTTACAAATCCCTCTCCCTGCTCTGTCGCCGGCGGCCGGTGGGAAGCGTGACGGGCACATCCCCTTATGAGCTGCGCAATGCAAAGATCCCTAAGATCGGCAGTCGCAAAGTGACCTAAACCGTGATAACCCTCACACCTACCATTACGCTTCCAACTTGGCGAAGTGCCGTGGGGCGATCTCAATTCAGCTCAGAAAACGCGGATCACGGCCCTTCTCACCTTCCAATATGTTTTAAAAATAAATAAATATTTGAATATTTTCTACTTGTATCTCTATGTCTACTTATATCTCTATATTTATACCGAGTTTAATAATTTTCGCAACATATTAACAGGCTGACTGCTAATCACCGGGCTTCGTTTATCTCGTGTTATCTTCTTTCCTTTGTCCTTGAAGGGTCGGGGTCCGTCGCCGAAAAAATGTGCCTTCAGTCCATTCTCGTCCTTCTGTCTTGTCTTTGTCCTCCGCTGTTTCAGAGACTGCAGCCCACTGTAGGCATTATTACTCCCTTTCTTTTAACTCGTAGCGTCTGCTTGTCTGCCGAAAAAACTTTGGATCGATTTTCAACCCTTTTCCCGTGATCCAATCTAGCTGAAACTTTGCGGGTAGACTCGTGGTGTCAAAAATAATAACAAATTTTCTTTTAAAAATTTAAATATAGTATAATTTTGGATTTTTCGAAATTTTAACGTTTTTTTTCAAATTGGAAACCATACAACTGAGAAAAGAGCCCGAAGCGTGGAGAAGGCGCGAAACCTGTTTCAACTAGTCGGACTCGAGCCATGGGTCCGATTTAACGGTTTCGCCGACGCCGTGCCCCCCTATACCAATTATTAGGTACGTTTTCAATATTCTATAAGTTTTAAGGATAATAATGTACATGGAATAGATTTTCTACATGAACTTAAAGCAAGAGCAATATGTTAATAGAATATAAAATTGGAAATAACACAAATGAGAAAGGGAGTATAATAAATACTTGTTTTATTATGGATTAGTTTTTTTTACTCACAAATTTCTCTTCTCTTTGCGAATGCTCGCAAGCTCGAGCTGCATGGTTCGACCTACTGGGAAAATTCCTTCCGGGATTGAGAAAATCCGTTGGTTTACAAAAAGCTAAGATTCTATGCCGAGGTTCTTTCTGATTGTGAAATTGTTCACTCGGTCTGAAAATGTAATCTCTGCTGAAAATGTAACCCAGGAACTTCTTTTAAGCCGCTCAGATCAATAAAGTGTTCTCTCCATTAAAATCTATGTTTGATGCTCTCAATTAATAATTATTCCGAGAAATACATTATTTTATAAGCCTCAATCAATATATATGTCTCACAGAGACGAAATTATATTTTTATGGGAAAGTAGGGGTGGAAGTCTTTGGGTGATCACTTAATCCCGCTGTACGATAGATCGTAAGTCCTATGAGCACCCAAAGACTTGCATACATACTGCTACGTGACCCGCGGGTGAACCGCCTTACCCTTTCAGGTCGCGTGAGCATCACCAGCTAGCTCCAGTCGGCGACGCATGACGGGTTCCAACGAACGTCACACTCGTCCATGATCCGACGTCTGACTCCCTACCATAAAGTTTTGTACGGTGCAAACGAGTGAGTGTGTGTGTGGTTTACCAGATTCTCGGGAAAATCTGTTTTTATAAATAAAAGAGCTGAAGAAGCTGCATTTACAATTTATTAAATTAACAAAAATAAAGATAAAAATGTGGCTAGCGGTCGCCGCCGTTCCACAATCTTCCAGAGATAAAATAATAAATAAAATAAATTAATGCTATAGGTACTACAGGCATAGGCCTATGAAATTACGGCCGCCAGGCCACATATCAGCGTGATAAATAAATAATGGAAAATAAATAATTAATTAACCTTGGCATAAGGCCCTGAAAATAGGCCGCCAGGTCACATATCACAAACTGTAATCTCCGCCGTAAGGCCATCCACATTTAACGATAATACAGATCCTCCCTTAAAAGAATTAAACTAAAGTTTATCTGGTATGAAGCACCACTGTCGTGAACTCAAGGTCACCGAGGCAGGACGGGATCACCCTGGCCGTCCGTGAGCTCTCGTCGGGGTATGACAAGCGATAATGTATATATATCTACTTTGACAGCGATGCAGGAAAATACTGAACCAGAGATCAGGAGAGAATGGCGGCCCCATTGGCTCGGATCCACAGTCTCGCAGCCCTTACGAAGTTGAAGAATCCTGGTCCAGGGCCTTGAGCACATCATATCTGCATCACATTCTGGCCTGATCGACCATCATCGATCGTAACCGGAATCAAGCGCACCAAAACGCGCAGTCGTCTGTCCATCGGGCAGTCTATCGGGCCCTGTAGAAGATTACATATTAGAGAAACCCAACATAATAATACACGCGAGATGAGGATAATTGCTGTATTGAATACGCATTCAATACAGCAATATTTCCAACCGATATTTCCAGACCGCGTTCTGGGCCCGATCCATGTAATTTCGTCGGTATACCCGATCCATATAAGGCCGGCGGGCAATCAAAACTTTCTAACCAAGATGGCGCTGAACGGTAATCGGTGAAAAAAAGCAACCAACCGAGCGGGTGAAAATCTTTGCTACAAACCGACCTGCCAACCGCGCAATATTAAAAAAGTTAGGCTCGCGGGTAGGCACCCTATAACATCGCAATACTTTCCAATAAAAATATAATTTCATAAAAATTAAAAATAAAGAAATAAAAATATAACATGAATAAATAATATATTGATTGATTAATGATGCCCCTGTGACAAAAATTCAGTACTGTTCTGAAAAATTTGGACAAACTCAAAATATTCTGTATTTATATGCTTCCTTCTTGATAATGTTGGGCGAGTTCAGCGACGTTTTCTGTAAAACTAAAATGAAAATTTAAATAAAAATATTTAATTTCCTTTTACACATGTTCTGCATTTGAAAAATTATTTTCTTCATAAAAATCCAAATCACCATTGACAATGATGCAAATGTATGCTAAAACAGAGTAAACGCCGTTTAAAATAAAATAAAGTTTTCTCTCCAACCAAAAAACAAAGTTGAGGGAGTATGGTAATACGCAGAAAGTTCTTTATTAATAACCTAGCACGGGTATCTTCGAAACTATTGTAAATTCTGTTTTTTAAGTAGATTACCCCAGTAACTTTACAAAATTTTCAAATTTGTAATATAAAAAAATAATTCTCTTTTAATTTTTAGAGGTGATACTCACTAACCGCAATGTTGGGCAACATAAGTTATGAATACAAACATTAATATTTTTTCCACCTCCATTCCAGGTAAAAATTAGTAAGTGAATATTCCGTGTCTATTTATAGTTATTTAGTGGTATAACATCATCATTTAGTGAGTTTTACCTCTAAAGGGGCGATATTATATGTTTTATGATATTTTGACAATTGGTGAGAATATATCATGTCTATCATATTTATAATCAACTCTGTTGAAACCACTTGAGTTTATTTATTAAACAAAATCGGTTCTAGAAAATACTAAACAAAAAACTTTCACTGAAACGTGTCGATGTGCTATCGGTCCGATTTGGTACTCGGAGTGTTCTGCTCCAATATGATGCTTGCTAGGATTTGATACGTAAGAGATTCCGCGCCAGTTGAGGATTCGACTTCGGAGTTCTGTTGTTTTTTCTCTGTAAAAAAAAAAAATGTTTTCGTGCAGTTCAATGCGACAAAGACGCTGTTAAATTTTAAGCCTTTCACAAATAGGTCGATCTGTTTCCAAATTCGACGAAGCTATGAGAGTTAAAGATTGGTCAAAAATAGAAGTTCGCCGATGACCTCAGCTTACAAGTGCAGCAAACACTCAATTTAACTATTACTCTATGAGCTCTTCAAATTCCAGAACCAGGACGGACTCCGTAAGTACATTTTCAACTGTATAAGTAGCTAGTTGTTATAGTAGAGATATTTCTAGTGTCTAGACCATGCGTTTTTTTAGTGGAGATTGAAGAAGGAATTCTTTATTTCCGCTGTTTTCGACCCATGTTCGATGTTGGAAATTCCGTCCATCATCGTACATTTTATTGATACTATTATGGCAAGAATCGATCAGACCCAGGCGCGTATCGGCCGATCACACTCCTTCCCGATTTCGGGAAGGTGTTTGAGACGCTGATACGAAACAGGCTAGAAGCATCTTAGTTTGGCTTTGTCCGAGGAATTTCTACAGAGAAGGCTATTATGTTTACACAGGCATGGATCAAAGACTGTAAGGACAAATATGCAATGTGAGTCTTTTTGGAAATATCTGAGGCCTTCGATAACGCATGGTGGGACATGATACTCACCAAGCTTAAGGTCAGGCAGTGCCTTTTTGCAATGCGACCTTGAGCTATGGTGGGGTGTCCATCACCAGGGGTACGGATATGGGCTGTTCACAGGGATCGGTCCTTGGGCCGACTCTGTGGAATATCTTATTTGATGATGTGCTTTTGCTACCGTTGCCGCAGAGATGTGAATGGTCGCTTACGCAGATGACGCACTGCTACTAGAGACCGGCAAGAGTCGGAGAGAACTTGAGCGTCGAGGCAACAGGGCAATAGAGCTTATGAACGAAGGAATAAATTGGCTATTGCGCCTCACAAGACAGTGGCAATGATGATGCGGGGTCGCTTGCAAAGGAACCCGATTGTCAAGGCGAAAGGCACAAATGTGAAATTTGAAACAGTTGTGAAATATTTGGGAGTATGGATGGACACATCAGGTTCCTTTCTTGAACATGTGAAAGCTGCCAGTTTCCTTATGTCGGCGAAACGTGTGAGCGTTGCGGATTGGGGCCTACGGTCTTCGGCGGTGCACCTTATCTACCGTGCGACCTACGTGGGTCAAATTACGTACGCTGCCGGTGCCTGGGCTCACCGCCTGGGGACCATGGTGGTCTCATCAGCTTTAAATAGAGGCCAGCGGATTCCGCTGCTGGCGCTCACGGGAGCCTACCGAACAGGATTGTATTAGGAGTGGCACTATCCATGTTGGCGGGTGTTTTACCCGCTGATCTTCAGGTGATCGAAACCAATGCTCGCAGCTCTCTGAGGAACGGGCTGGAGATCACTATTTTGAGATGAACTTCAGTCCCTCGGATGCCAGTTACCGGGAGTTGTGTGATAGAATAAGAACTGTGATTATGGAAAAATGGCAAGAAAGATGGGAAAATTTGCCACTGGGGAGGTGGACATACTCCTTCCTCCCCAGAGTCGCCGTGAGAGAGAAAAGCAGGGGAGATCCTCCGCGATGCAGCTGGTGTCGGGACACGGCGAGTTTCGGAGTAAATTACATAGTCTGGGGCTCGCTGCGTCACTCTGGTGCACCTACACTCGTGTGGCTCAGATGCCGGAGCACATCCTCTGGGCTTGTGAGTTTATGAAAGATGCACGAGAGATTATGATTGCAAGACTGGAGGGGGTGAGGCACGGTTCCGCACGGAACAGTAACCTCGTCAAGAATGAGAGAAACCTTGGACTATTCCATGAGTTCGCCAGGACGTGGAATTTGCGCTGGGAGCTGCTTCGTGGGTGATTTCTCTGTAGACTGTTGACACGTGGTGCTCGGACCTGAACTCCGTCTTTTAGTGTGATCATCGTTTCTGTCCTTCCCTATTAGAGAGTGTGTCCTTTGCCATGACATCGCCTCACTATCTTCCTTCCCACCCTAATTCTATATATAGGCTTTTGATATAATCAATTATTATTTATTTATTAATCTTTTAAATGAACTTTCTATTTCTGTTTGCTATATGTTATCTTACCGTTTTGTTATTTTGCCTTTTTTTATGTTTTTTTTCTTTGATATTTCCTAATAAAGTGTGATATGTGGAGGAGGTACAGTGAATGGACTGTTGCGGGCCTCTCCGGGTCCCGTCGCCCTTTACACGACGTGACACGGAGATGGCCCTTAGAGTAAAAAATTGTCAACTTGGCGACGTATGAGTAGAGCCGATATGGGAGCTTTCGCTCATAAAACGGTCCTGGGAAAGCGGTGGGTTTCCATTTACTGATACTATTGAATGTAACTTATATGGTCACATAAGTAAGGCATTTAAGCAGCTTACAATTACCTGTAGACACTGTGCACAAGAGGGACATGATGAAGGCACCTGCACTGCCAAGAGCAATCCCCCCAAGTGTGCGACCTGTACAAAATTTTAAAGAACGGCGAATAATTCAACGGGCGACTCACAGTGACCTGCCTACTTGGCAGAAGTGGATTAAGCTGTGAAAATGACTAATTATGGATAGAAATGAGGTGAGGATCGGACAGCTAAATATCAGAAGATCTCGAGCTGCATCTCTTGAGATGCAGGGCGTGATCCGAGACCTAGATCTCTCAATTAAATTGGCGCAGGAGCAGCATACATAGCGTAATAGATCTCACGGGATTGAGGCATCGCTTTTGATGGCAGAGGAAGATGTGGCGCCGGACGCGGGGGTTTTGGTCGACTTAGGTCGGCTTAAGCCCCTATACCTTGCCCACCTCTGGCACCGGGTGTGTGTCTCAGTCATGCTTGGAGAGACCGAGATATATCTTATCTCGGTCTATTTTAAGTTTGGCGACCCGGTATGACCCCACATTCTGGAACTATCCCGCGTCCTGGATAGCTTGAGAGGTAAGAATATAATAGTTGGGTGTGATTTCAATGCACGCTCCCCGCTGTGGTTTGATACTACAACAACATACGCGGGCTACGATAGTAGGGTTGCCGGGAGGGACCAGGGATGAGGGACGCCACCTGTCTCGGTGGCGGAATTGGAGAGCATTTCTAGGAATTAGGGCCCAACTTAGGCCCCTGGACAAGATCAGAGGAATAATAGCGAAGAATGTTTGGAGGGTTGCGCGAAATGAGGTCTTGTATGTCATGAATGAGTGTCTGAAAGCGGGAAATTTTCCCAGTGTATGGAAGCAGGGTGCGCTCTGTGTTATACCCAAGAGGAATGCCAAGCCAAAGTCTGATCCTGGTGCGTATCGCTCGATTACACTCCTTCCCGTCTTCGGGAAGGTGTTTAAGACGGTAATACGTAATAGGCTTGAGAGTAATCTCTCGCCTCTCTGTGAGCGTCAGTTTGGATGAGTCAGGGGTATGTCCACGGAGCGTGCCATGATGTTCATGCAGGAATGGACGAGAGAGTACACGGAGAAGAATGTCATTGGTGTTTTCTTAGACATCTCAGGAGCATTTGACAATGCCTGGTGGGAGATGATCCTCGTAAAGTTGAAGCTGCGGCGATACCCGAGATACTTCTTTGACATTGTTGCGAGTTATTTCGGAGGTCGCTCTGCAACTATAAGTTACGCGGGGGTTTCAAGAACCAGGCATACCAATATGGGGTGTCCACGGGGTTCGGTCCTCGGGCCGACCCTATGGAACATACTATTTTATGATGTTCTCCTGTTACTGTTAACAGATGGGTGTACTATTGTAGCCTATTCAAATAGTGATCTACTGCTCGTGTCCGGACGAAGTCGCTTGGTATTAGAAGAAAAGTGCAAAAAATCGCTAGAGACAATTATGGAATGGTGTAAAAGAAATAAGTTGGCTTTGGTGCCGAATAAAACCATCGCAATGGTGCTCCAAGCGAGTCTTAGTAGAGAAAGGAACCCCGTTGTCAAATTAGGAAGTATGGATGTGCGTTTTGAGTGAATAGTTAAGTGGTTGGGTGTAACGTTTGACACTCCGGATTCATTTCTCACTCACGTAAAGGCTGTCTCAGATAGAGCGAGTGACTTCTTCGCTTCGATGAAAAGATTGAGTGTAACGGCTGGGGTATCCGGTCCATAGCTAAGCGTCTAGTTTACAAGGCGACATATGAGGCTTAGATAACATATGCCGCCGAAGTACGGGCGCATAGACTGGGAATAGCGACTGTTGCAGGCGCACTAAATCGAGGGCAGAGGATGCCCTTTTTGGGGCTGACGGGAAAGATAGCAGACGGCCACCACCAGGAGATGGACATATTCCTTTTTTCCGAGGGTTGCCGTGAAGTAACAGGGCAGTGGGTATTTTCCGACGCTGGACCAGTACACGGTGCAAATGCTATTGGGTCACGGAGATTTCAGATCGAAGCTCTTCGATGATCCGTGGTGTGTATGCGGCCAGGTGGCCCAGATGGCGAAACATATCCTCTGGGAGTGCATGGTTATGTCTGACGCGAGAGAGGATTTTATAGTGGATTTGAATGAGAATGGGGTGTTTTTAGTACCAGGGCGTCGTCCTTCAAACGACGTCCTGGTAAGCAATGAAAGGCACTTCGGATGTTTCTGGTATTTTATCAGATTGGGAGATCCTGAGGAGATCAAAGAGTTTTTTTTTCGTATTTTTCATTTAGTTTCATTTTGTTTACGGGCAGAAGAGAATTATTTTCCCTCTGTTGAGTGCTGCCCCTGCATTGAGTATTTGTTTTTCTGCCGGTTCTAACTTCGTTGCCGGAAGTCATCGTGTTTTTCTTTTTGTTTATCATCCATTATCTCCTTGAGGGGCGGTTTACATTGTCTGACTTCAAGCCATCGACTGCCGCCACCGTGGGATTTTTCTTTAATTATATTATTGTTGTTACTTTCGTTTATTATGTTTAAACATTTTATTTAATTCTGTTTTGTTTGGTTTTGTTTTACTTATGATTTCGTTTGTGTTTTATTTTTAAGTTAAACGACTCTTGTTTTGTTTTATTTTATGTACATTTTCTTTTTTTAATAAAGACCCATGACACAGTAGGGACAGTGAATGGCTTGTTTCTGTGGCCGTTTGGTCCCGCGGCGGTTTATTCGACCGCTTTTGCTCTTAGAACGGTTCTGGGTAAACGGTGGGTACCATTTACTGATCCTATTGAATGTCGTGACAGTTTACTAAAAATAAAAATACAAAAAATAAATAATACGCCATTTTCATTTATTATTTATATTATTACTCGTTCTTGTAACTTTAGAGTTGTCTGCATTACAGCAACATAAAGTTATTTTTAAAAGTTTCATGAGCGAGCATATGATGAGTAAACTACGCAATGGATTTGTTCGGTTACAATTTTTCGTAGGTATTCAGCTTTTCATTTAGAGTAAATGAATAAAACATTATATAAAAAGGATACATGATGTTAAGAACATCCATGGTACTGAATTAATTTTTATTAAAAATAAGTCATCATTTTGCCCTCCTCATGAGTCTTCCTCCACTGATATTGGTCCTGTGCCAGCTCTAGTTCTGGATCTTACAGGCAGATATATCCTTGAATATATTATCGCTCATCTTAGTTTTGGACTTCCTAAGCTCCATCGCTATGGTCTTTTATTCAGCAGGAACTTCAGTGTTTGTTATTCAGTTACTTTCTCTATATGACCCAACCACAGTGATTTTTTTGCCAAATTTCATCAATTTTGTAACGTTTAACTCCTTAAACACATTTTAGATCTCACTGTCCATTTTCATGAACCGCTCCAAAGATTTGTCTTAAAAGTTTTCATTCCAAAACTTCCAGTGCTCGCTCGCCCCTTGTCGTCAGTACCTACTCACTTCTTAACAACATATGTGAGCACTGGTCTGACGAGTGTTTTGTTAATGTGACTTTATGTTAAAAAATACACCTTACTGAGTTGATTTTCATGAAAATGCGTTTTATTATTAGTATTTCGTATTGTGTACCTATTTACAAATAATATTGTGAAAGTTTTATTAATATGTGAGATAAATAAATAAATAATATTAAAAAAAAACAAATCAGTCAAAAGATATTTGATTAACATCGAGACACGAGTCTGGAATTTCTTCTTATCGGGGATACCAACTTACCAGAAATATTAATTTCACAATACTTGATATTTAAGAAAAAGAAAAAATTTAGACTCATATTTGTATGAAGAATAATATTATTATATGTATTATAATTATTATCTTATGTTATTTAATTTTCAAAGAGGTATCAACTTTACTCTATATTATGCGAAGAGTACCAAAAACTAAGTATGACAGACACGCTAAGTCACGCCAGGAAAATTTATACATATTCGTATACTTTTCATATTTGTTTTAAATGTCATAAAACTATTTATGTTCATGTAAAACTTCCTTATAAAATATGTTTATTTAAGAATAAAAATCAATGTTTTAATATCCACACCCATTTTCGGAAAAATAGTGAATACTAGTTTTAAAACATGTGATTATTACGTTTAGCCAATTCTATAAAACTATCCATTCTTTTAAAACAGTTTGTTGTTTTTACAGTTTTTTATTTCATGAAAATAACTTATTCAGAAAGTCCGTTGGTATTTTTTTTTTTATTACATAGGGAGGTATAAATATATCACGACAATTTGGTTGTTTCCGGACGATATAATCCATCACGTAGTTATAAGGCTTAGATATAAAGTTCACGTAGGTACATAACTTAACCCCGAATTACCAATGTTCATCCAATTGACGAAGGTGATAGATTTATTATTCTCTCTCTCTCTAACGTGTTACCAGTCACGATTAAGCTTAAGCTTTTGTGTAATCTCGCGTTATGGCTGGTGCTTGCTCCCGCCAGTCCTGTTTCGCGTGTAATCTTTCGCATTTTCGTTGTACTTACGACTCGTCGATTTGATGAATGGTTTGTTAACGCGATTTCTGAATTTTCGTAAATTCCTTCATCTTCTTAAAAAATATTTGAACAATAAAATAATCACAATATTTTTATATGCTTAATATTCCACCGTAAAATATTGAGATGTAATTAGCAGTGGTGAAATCTAGGTACGAGCAGCTAATTAAATATAATATACATAATGCATAACATAACACATAATGTTGTGTGGGCTAATGTATGATTTCAATGATTTCACTTAGACATATTGCATTCCATCTAATCGTTTAAAAGTTTTTACAATAATTTTTTTGCACTCGAGTTTAAACCTCCTTATATTCTCCATGTTTTGAATTTTCTTTGGCAGGCTATTATTGGCAATATATATTGGCATTTCTGAATCAGATTTGAGTCACAAAAATGTTTTATTTAAAAAAGTTGATGGATATTTTTTAAACAAAACCTGCGTGCTTCGATGTTTTGCAATTTACCGTTTTTTTTGTATTAAAATATGAAAAACAAATTCATATATTATTATTTTTTTTTTCATATTAAATAAAAATTTTGTGTATGTAGTTAATTATTTTCCCCGATGTCTTATTTAAAAAAAATAACCTATTGTGCACCGTTACCCTGGAATCCTTAAAAAATTATTTATCTTTAAGAACTATGAAGATCGTAATATATGATATGAAATATAACGAAAAGCCTCTGAAATTAATAAAATCTTCTGGAAAAGATGAAATACATTTCTTTTGAAAAAAAATGAACACGTTGTTAAGTCAAACTTTTCTTTTATCAAAAAAGAATTTTCATGATTGTAAGAAAGATTTTCTTCATTAAAATGTCAACGGACGTGATTGATCACGTTGCTTTAGTTTCAAGTATCTTATGTACAGGCAGCGGTCGCTTTATTAAAAGGTGATTCACAAACCGAGGAAGCTGGTAAGGACACAAAATATCATTTGTCAATTTTGCGGGTACTGATTTGTTAGTTACTCTTTATTATTAATCGCAAGATTAAATGTAAACACATACTTTTAATCAATTCAAATAATGTAAGCGTTAATTTTGCTTTTTGCTAATTGTCAAAAATCCTTTAAAGCAGAAGAACCCTGCCATAATTTAGAAGGAACGTGGTTTATTTCTCGTTTTCTGATTGCCCCTGACGTATAGCACCATCATTGAAACGGATTACATTACGCGCGAGGTCCATAAACCGAGGCACACTTCCCGCACTGTGGAGCCAGGTCTAGAAGAGACTTCTGCTCCACTCCATTAGCAGCCGCCCGACCGAAGTTCTACCTCCACCGCTGCCGTCGTAGAGCGAGAGATAAGGGCATATGGGCTCGACTCGATCAAGTGTAGTGGACAGTAACTATACAGGATATGATTGGGCTAGTTTATATGGACTTTACAATGAACTGAAAGGGATTAAATTTAATAACATGATTTATTGAACAATTTGTCACACAGTTATATTAGTGTATATTATAGATATCTCACAGAGACGAAACTGTATTAATTATGGGAAAGTAGGTATAGAAGTCATTTGGGTGTAACAGGACTTATGACCTGTCTTTTTATGGTTGGCTTAAGTGATCACTTTACACAATTGTAACATTCGCCATTTCCACCCATGATAGAATATACCATGCTTATTCATTTTTTGGAAGTTGTATATATGTTCAAATTGCGTGAAGCTTTCATATATGAGTTGTAAGCGCCTTTTCCATGCGGCCTGTACAAAGCCATTTTCATTCCCCTAAATCCCCACAGATGTCGCTAATGAGAAAATCTACAATTGATTTACGGAATTTTGGGAGCAATATACTTTATAGTATGTAATGAAATTCATCCGAATACTTGCATTACACTAGGATACGCCAGGTAATATTATTTCCAATTTTTGTTAAATTCCTTTTTTACCAGTATTTACAATTCAGAATATTTTAAGTTTGTTCAAATCTTTCAGAACAGTGCTGGATTTATGTCACAGAGACATTATTAATCAATTAGTGTATATTATAGATATCTCACAGAGACGAAACTGTATTAATTATGGGAAAGTAGGTATAGAAGTCATTTGGGTGTAACAGGACTTATGACCTGTCTTTTTATACAGTTATATTGCCTGGCTATCTAATTCCTATCGCGGACTAGCTATGTCTAAGTTATAATAATGAGTAATGATTCTAATTGGCCACTAATCCTAGTCCAAGGCTGGTAATAAAGCAATTATAAATACGGAAGCATGAACTGAGCTGAATAGAGTTGAGAACTTCTCGATGCGTCCTGCGCGAGGCCGCCGCGCGCCGTGCGCGGAGATGCAGTTTTACAGCCTCCAAGACCGTTCGCGCGGTCTCGAGACTCCGATGCCGCATCCTCCTCGTCCGTGGTCCAGTGGATCTGCAAGCCAGTCCCTCATCCATCTAGCTCCAGAATATCGCTCTGCTCGCAGTCGCTTTGGTCCATGCTCGGTTCAGTCATTCGTCAAATTTGCTCGCGGTTTAAATTATTGGGTTCTACATATTATTACTATTTTTTTATCGCCAGCGGACATGTGACTATAGTCCGGTGATATTAGATCATATGAAAGGCTTCTACTGGTATTTCGCGATGGAGACATGGACTGGATTATATTCAGATGCTCGTAGGATTATTATTTTTTAATTAATTGACAATACGCGTTCAATTATCTTCAGATATAATAGCGTATAATTTATTGTATTGTAGTGGATAATCCTCCACTTGTCACACTAATTTGTAAGATTATTATCGTAAGTAAGTTTTATAAAAGGTTTTATGTAGTAATTCTAGTAGTAGCTATGCAAATTATTAGTTTTAAAACAAAAACGATCTCTTAGGAACGTTAATCCGGATTCAGGTTCTTAGATCGTACTCAATTGCACATGATTCCCGCAAGTTATATGGCGGATGATAAATTAATAAATTACATTGGATTACAATGACTTATTAGAATTAATATAATGACTAAACGATCTATTTTAGACGACGTTATAAAGAGTTTGAATGTTTCGAGGAGTTCGAAGGTTTTGAGGGTCCTGAAAGAAAATAATTAACAATAATTAGTATGATACATTTAGCTTCGGCTGATTCTGTAATGGTTGCACTTTTTCTTATAATTTACATTGTTCTCCAAACGATACAAACATACTAAAACAATCTATCATTCAGTGCATAAATGACGTAAACCTTTGGATGTCCTCGAATAAACTGAAACTTAACCCGACCAAAACTGAGTTCCTTTGGACAGCTACCCGAAGACGCCAACACCTGTTGGAAAAACTCCCACTCTCTATTTCAAATATTGACATAATTCCTAAAACTAATGTCAAACTACTTGGAGTCTACTTGGATTCAAGCATGTCTCTTAGTAAACAAATTAATAGCACAACCAGCTCTGCATTCTATCATTTACGCCGCATTAAATCTATTCGCAAAAGCATCCCAACAGAAGCAACAAAATCACTAATAAATGCATACGTTATCTCTCGCTTAGACTACTGTAATGGTATCTACGCTCATCTCCCGAAACAGGAAATAAACAAATTACAATCTGTATTTAATGCCGCCGCAAGACTTATTACCGGCGTTTCAAAGTTTGCGCACATCTCAAACCATCTTCAAAACCTTCACTGGCTTAGATGTCCAGAGAGGATTGAATATAAGCTTTGCCTTACAATATTTAAGGCTATTCACAACATGGCCCCTCAATACATAACCGACTTCTGCATTCCATTCTCCGCAAATAATAGACAACTAACACTTCGCTCAGCATCAACATCTAATACAAATAGGTTAGCTGAAGTAAATCGCGTCCACAAAACTAATTTCGGTGATCGTGCTTTCGCGGTGGCTGGACCAAAGTTATGGAACAAACTACCTAACAAACTGAGACAAACTGACAGCTTACCACTGTTCAAAAAACAACTTAAGACGCATTTATTTAGACAATCCTATAAAAACCTATAAAATCTAACCACAACAACGCTAGCTAATGTTTTCCACTCATATTGTGCACTCCGCGAAAACACATAATTCTTTCAGGGACTCACAAACTATTATAGTACTCAATTTTAATTCCACTTCTTGTATGCCACCTAGTGAATAAGTAATAGTAAATAAGTTTTTTCTTTTCTAGCAGTAAGTTGTCTTGTAAGATAATAATTTCTCTGTGTAAAGCGCCCTTGAGGTGAGTATTTCGCGAAAACGGCGCTATACAAATTATCCAATTATTATTATTATTATTATTATTATTACCGGGTGCAATTCTTCCATGGATCCCGGACTCTCGAGAATAGTCGTGGTTGGAGGCAGCACTGTACGCAGAAAAGGACTGGTATTCAATTTGCAGGGCATTTTATAGCCTTCTCGCGGCGGCGCAACATCGTAGTTATGTACATCCCATTTTTATTTATGGTAATTAGATATTTATTTATTTTCATTTTAATTACATCGATAGGTGCGAAATAATTACGTGACAATGTATCTGAAAGATATAATTTATTATTTTTATTCTTGTCCACGAAAATGTTTAAATAAATACACGGTGTTTATTCCATTGGAATTCCATTGGATTACCATTGGAATTTTATTAATAGTTAGAATTGTTAAAAAAAGGTTCAGCCATCTGTGTTGATAATATAGCATAATTTTTGACAGAAAAAAATACATATACTAAATGCTAGCAGATTTTGAATATTTTTCCGGTCAAATTAGTCTGAAATAAGCCTCAAAAAAATCGATGTCATATGCAGTCAAGGTTCATAGGCAGTTGTTGTAAGAACGGTACTGGAGAATTCTAATGAATATTTTTTTGAAGAACAAGTTCCGATTTTGGGGAATGAGTATCAGATAAGTAATTTTATGGATGAGAAGATTGAGATGAACGGACTAAATGGTAAGCTTAAGTAACATACTTAGGTTCAAGAAGATACCTCAATATCACTAGACACGTTTTTATGATCAGTATTTTCTTATTGTACTAGAATATGTACTAAAATAAAATATGGGGCGCAAACTTGGGCTCTTATGCATCAAATGATATTAAAAACAGTCTATTACTAAGAGACCAGTAATTTTGTGTGCCTCTCTGAGAGACGAAAAATTCAACGAGTGGAAAAGATAAAGAATAAAGGTATCCGACAATTGTCAGAAATAGAACTACGCTGGTCATTGGGGAGGAAGGATGGAGCCGCAGAATATGCAGTGACATTCATTAGCAATGGATGCAGACATCGACCACAAGGTAAATACTAGCCCTGCATGGGTGAGGAGTGAGGATGAACCTGTCCTGGTCAAGGCATTACTTCTCACAAAAGCATACAGGAATTCGGTGACAAGAAGCAGATAGCACTCGACTGGGTTAGCTTCGAAACATCAAGATCGTCCTCAAATAATTAATCAATCAATCTTAAGTGAACCTGGCTATTAGAAAGTAATTTTTTCATATCATAATATAGAAAGATTATTTATTTTATTATATTATTATTTTATTAAGGGGGGAGTAAGGTTAATTCGTACAAAAAAAGGCATGTTTTTTTGAATTTTTTGTGACGACACAGCTAAAATCTCTTTATTAAAACAAATGATACATTAAAGTATGACATTTGGAAAATATTTTGTAAAATTTACAAGAAGAAATATTAAAAAATACGGCAATAGCAGCGATTATTCGAACGTGTCTCGGAAGAAAGTAGAATTGCGGTGTCCATCATAACTTGGTGCTAGATCATCTGAAATCAAAAAATCAAAGTTCATTCGTTAGATAATAGATTTTTCCTGGTAACGCTGGGAGGGTTTGTTGAAATTTCAATTTTTCAATTTTTTGGAACACTTTGAAGGGAAAAACGCGATTCTTTGCGAAAAATATCGACTAATTTGTTGTTAAAAAATAAAAATTAATAAAATATTTGAAAAAAAGTCTCCAACGTTACCTCCTAAATTATGTACAGAAATAGTGTTCAAAATTTTAAAAGGATCGGTGCAGTAGTTTTGAAGTTATGATGGACACCGACTTTGAAAACGTGAGATGTGGGGAAAACGCTTTAAAGTTTTGCACACTGTAAAATTCAAAATAAGACTCAACACTTATTTTATACTTACACATAATCGTCGATGCCATGTTCACACAGCAAAGAGCTTTCATCATCAGCATCTTTTTGTCCTTGTCTACGCAAAACTCTTCCAATACAATAGCACGTTCGGTAGTCCTCAGGTGAGCGCGTCTCTTAGCTGCCCGAGAAGGTATAGAAAATCAGTCTGAGTATCGCTCAAATGTTCATAATTTCGTCAATTTTGCTCCGATTGACTTTGACACAATATTCTTGCAATGTTATACATTCATTTAAAAAATTAAAAATAAAATGCAAAAAAAAAGTTTAAAACCTTACCCCCCCCTTAATAAAGATAAATTATAAAATCTCACAGAGATGAGCTATTTATATGGGAAACGTGTATGGAAATTTTTATTGGGTGGTCACAGGGCTTACGACCTATGTGAGCTGGTGAGTGATGACTTTACACAATGCATGGTTCACCAAATCCACACATATTTTAACATGATTACATGTTATTTTATCTGTATTCATTCAAACCATTTAAATTTTCTTGGTATAAATTTTTTTACCAAAAAAATGTAAAGTTGATTGGAGTCGTTCTTCGCGGACCGGTGTTGATGAGTTTTAATACACCAGGCGCTGAAGGAGCTCACGTGATCTGACCTTTGCTCTCCCTCACCGACTACTCAGAAATATGCATGAGACTAGGGTATATAGGTGGTTCCAGTAATGAACGGCGGGGGCAATATAATGTGGGGTGCTGGACTGGATAAGTGGATTTTACCTGAAAGTAGATTTAAAATATTATTACAGTTTATTACAAAATTATAATACAAGAGCATATTTTATTTTACAGCTGCCCACTTCTAGCTTGATTTTAGTAAAATTAATTATTTAATATAATTATTTACGAAGTCGGCCGCTACCTACGCGTTCCAATGCTGGAGCAACGCTACTGTTGGTGATCAGCTTGGAGGTCCCTTGGAATTGTTCGCGCAATTCCAGCAATCCTCGCGTTCCTTCTTCATCCTTGTCCTGGCTATTCCGACCATTGAGCAATAGGTTTGCGTCGTTGTAAAATTTAGTATTTAAGATCAGAAGATTGGCATTCAATTTCTTAGAAAGTTAAGGATTTGCTGATGAAAATTATTTATTATTGACGAAAATGGTTTGGAGATGCCTCATTAATTTAGTAGATATCAATTATGTTGTAAGAACATTATTTCGTTACTGAAATTTATTTTAAATTAAATTTAAACATGTTGATGGAATGCACACTGTCAAGATTATACATTAGTTTCATCATCGCGAAACCGGACAATCTACATAATTTTTAAATAAATTCTGTTCTGCAAAAGAGAATATAATAAAAAAATAAGTAATGTACCTTATGGTCTGATGATCTCTAGAATGGACGTGCAAAATCTCACTGCTCATCTTCGGGGCGCCTTGTCTATGAGCTACTTCTCCGAAAAGCGCACTACTATTCCGGTCCGGAGCTCACCGTCAAGTGAGAGTTTGAAAAATTCTGCGTCAGGTGTTCGTGGAGGAGTGGGTTTCTCTAGCGACGCCGTTAATGCGTTTTGCTCGACTTCTCGTGATCCGTGTATTTACTTTATTATTGTCATTATTAAATACTGAAATGGTTGGATTTTCTAATTGCTTCGGTGTTTCCATAGTGATACGTGGTTTCGGTATTTCCATGTTAACCAACGATGATGCCCTTTTAGTCTAATATTGAGATTTATCGAAGTTTCTTAATTTCCCCCGTATTGAAGTTTCTTAATTCCCCCGTGACATATGAAAGACTTGAAATTAATTCATGTTTTATTTTATGCACAAAGTAACTGGTTATATTAAAAAAATACACTAAACAATATTGTCACGAAATCATGGCCGTAGGAGGCAAATAAAATACGGGAAATTAATTAAAATTTTATTAAGTCACTGGACACGAATTAAATCGGATCACCGTTCTTCAATTGACAGTAACTGTCCCTAGAATATTCAACACATATATTTATTTTACTCGCTGCACTTTTGTCTATCGCAAGATCGTTCTGCTCAGTTTCTCACTATTTCTCACTAGTCTGCACGCAAGTAGCAAAAGCCACTCTAGACTTGTCTACGGTAAAACGCGCACGGGTTCGCGATTCGTTAGCTTCTATGGTCACTTGCCTAATATTATTGTTATTGCTATAATTATTATTGCGCAGCGCCATGCCTCCATATTTATAGAGACACGTGTTCATGTCGCTCTGTAATGCTTCCAGAATCCAGTGGGCTATCCTAGATCCTTTTACCAATTTGCAATTTAGTGTAAAAGCCGTAAAATTCTCGATTGCTTGTATTTTTTCTGATTCCACCAGTTCGTAAAAATATATAGGCAAACAACTTCTATACATACAGATAAAAATATGTACATAATTTAAAACAATAATATCAATAAACAACTAAGCACTTTGCAAGTATGTATTTTAATTATCAAACGATAAATGGTGTGATAATAATTATATTAAATTGAAAACTTTAGCAAAATACTAAAAGAAAGATTTTCAAAGGATAAAGAAAAAACTTAAACGGGAGAAATACATTTTCATTAAAAAGTTGTATATTCGTTATTAGGAACAGTCGAATAAAATTAACTATCTACGATAAATCATGTACCTACATTAAATTTATATTCCATTTTATATTGGACATAAAATTCTCAATTTGATTTGACTTTCGCTTTGGGCGTGTTCCGACCTGGGTAAGTAAACAGGATCTACACACAGTGTGATGTTTGCAGTAAGAATAAAGGCTCGCTTGCCGGTTATGTTTATGCAAATAGGGTTCTGTTTCGTGTTCATCCGTGTGCCGGGGTTAAACAAGTCTTGGAAAAACAGACCAGACAAATTCTATTCTACCTTGTCAGCAGCGTCCCCGGTCCGTGCTCTCAGTACTAACCACCAGCACAGAAACCTCGGCGTGGATTCTAGCCTTAATTTATCAGGCCTGGAGTTTAATGAACGATAGCTAAAGATATAATAAAAACTCGTTTATTTTTGGTATAGATATTCATATTTTCGTTGATGTAGAAATACTCATATATTTATGTAAATTACTCGTTGCCTGCATATCTATCCTGAAAATATTGGACTACACTCATAGCGTCTAGCAGAATTAAATTATTACAAGCATTAAATAATGAACGAAGCACTCTTTGACTATTGAATGAGATTATTATTGACTAGCATATGTTTATTTTTGTTAAATATCTTATTCCTTAAGATCATATAATTTTGTATTGTAAAAATAAATCAGAAAGAAACACAGCAGAATTAAATAAGTAAGAAGAGCACTCAATTGGATCGAAATAAAAAAAAATGTTTATAATGTTCTCATATTTGTGAATAAAATTTTGAATGACAAAATATTTTGTAAAATTTTTGTAAATAGTGGTATACATAATTATAAAACTAAAAATAGAAAAATACTAAAATTACCATATAAGAAAATAGTTTATACACAACATTATTTGATGTGCATAGGATTAAAAATTAAGAGATGCCGGAATATATAAAGAATGGAAATAAGTTAAATGTTTTTAAAATTAAATGCTACAGATTTTAGGATGTATATTATTGATTTATATAAATTATAGATTGTAAGAGTATTATTGTACTATAGATTATGTGATGTAGGTACTTACTAATACAAAAATATTAAGGAAGTAAAAAAAATGACATAAATGTAAATTATTAGTTAATATAAAAATTTAATATTAACTTGCTTAAAAAATTATAAAAAAACAGCGTGGAATAATACCGTTTGTCGATGTAAAACGTATTTGAAAATGAAATGTTGATGTGCCGGGGAATTTTTCGTTTGAATCTGATGTAATTTAGAGAACATTTGTTTGTTGAAATATTGCTTACTGACTTTTGTTGAGTGGCGATTTTGTTCATGGCTGTAGACCTGGAATGAATAACTACTAAAAGTTATACGACAGTAGAAATAGAAAGAATTACACATAATCTAGGATTTCCCAGTACTCAATTTTTAAGATAAAGAAAATAACTAGAAGTGTCTAGACAAAACGATATAAATGTCGACTAAATTCGCGAAACGTCTGGAAAACTAAAACTGTATATAAACAGGACGATATCACTGCGTCACAATTTACTGTCGCGGTTCTACGATTCCATAGAAATGAGGCGAGTAGTGCGAATTATAAACTCATATGTGAAAGCTTGTCACACAATTTGAACATATATACAACTTCCAAAATATTAGTAAGCATGGTATATTCTATCATGGGTGGAAATGGCGAATGTTACATTATGTAAAGTGATCACTTAAGCCAACCATAAGATAGGTCATAAGTCCTATGTATACCCAAATGACTTCTATACCTACTTTCCCATAAGAAGTACAGTTTAATCTCTGTGAGATATCTATAATATACATTAATTGATTAATAACGTCTCTGTGACATAAATCCAGCACTGTTCTGAAAGATTTGAACAAACATAAAATATTCTGAGTTTTTCTTCACCCAAATTAATCATAATAATTTTACTTTAATTACCTATTTTACACATTTGTGAAATTATATCAGGGATTACATTCATGGATTTTACTTACATTCATATAGTTTTATGAATGGTGAATTAAAAATATTATGTTAATAAAATATTACAGAATATTAAAGGATGATGTGAGTACGAAGATTTATTTTTATTAATAACGCTTTTATTTTTATAAATAAAAATATGATTTTAATTAACGATGATTATTTTAAATAATCTAAATTAAAATATACTAGTTTCTTCTATATAAATGCAAATATTTTTTTATTCCCAGTATATATTATCTTTTATTGATAATATTCAATGATTGCATTTTACAATTATAATCAACAAATAACATATCCACCAGCATCGATTGCTTTGGATGAATATTGGAGAAAGATACTGGCTCCTCATAATCAACATGTCACAACTCGCTAAGTTCGTTATTTTATAATATATTATGTTAATACTCACTTTTTTTGCTTCGCACCATGTCTTTCTTACTCTATACGCCTTATTTAGTTGAATAATTCTTGCTATACTTATACCACATTTCTTTATATATCTTATCTATAATGTACCTGCCTATGACAATCTCCGTTTATATAATATATCCATATCCTCTTATATTTATATATATATATATATATATATATGTATATAGCTTGCATCATAATTTAATATAATTTCTATGTGTAGACGTATATATATATATATATATATATGTGTGTGTATTTTATTTGAGATTTCCGCGAGCGCTATTGTATGGAACAAAAGTAGTTTCTGGAATATTTCGCGTTTCCTGTAAATGGTCTTCCTGGGAAGACATAGGCCGACGTTTCGACACGGTATCACGTGCCATTGTCAAGGCTAAAAAGGCCTCAAAAGTTACAGACTAGCCGTACTTGTTCGTGGATGACATTGGTGGGAGACTTTCATGTCATATATATATATATATATATGTATAATATAGGTACATATATGGAATGTGTGGGACTGCAACAACCTCCCCACATACTGGAATAAAGTTTTTATTATTATTTTAACACTTAAAATAAAATTAGTATTAGTGTCTTACAAAATTAAATATTAAAACAAATTAATGTGCATTTGAATTTAAGTGATATTGTATCTCGCTTTTTAGGCATCGTGTCAAAATATATTTAAAATTAGACAATAAATTATTATCTTTAAACAATATCATCCATGAACCATTCTTTTATTATTTGTACACTTCAAACTGAAAATAAACACATGGTGTATTTTTGTCGCAAGCCGTAATATGATTTCAGTGTGCTAGAAAAATATATTTTGAGAGGAAAAGGCTGATTGCCGTGCTGGGGAGGTATTAAGGTATATTTTTTGATAATGTGGTCGCTTGATTGCGTGGTGCGGGAGGGGGTGCGAGAATAACGAGCAAAGTCGGAAGAAAAAAGAGATATCCGAGGAGCGGAGGAAAAATCAGATAACATTATTATCTTTACTTATTTTAGACAAAGCGTTGTATGTAGAATGTTACAAAAGTGTTTCATTCGAGATTATTTACGCACGAGCAGAGCGAGGGGAATTCAAGTAGGCGCCTACCCACGCGAAAAAATAACTAACTTAGCGGTTAAGATCGTGCATCCGATTCGGATTAGATAAGTTTCGGTTTGGTATAAAAATAAAACGAGCGAGCCGAATGTGTAAGATTTGACATCTCGCAATTAAAAATATCAATAGAGCAACAACAGAAAATAATATCAAATTAGTAAATACAAGTAAAGATAATGTATGTGCATTTATTTATTATTGAATTTTGCCGGACTAGGTAGGTACCGTATATATATATCTACATACGCATTTTGTTAAGAAATGTGTTTGGTCAATATATTTTTATTTATTTTCATAGATAGCGGTAGTGTGCCGCTATACATATTGTTTGAAAACTTTTAATAAATATTTAAAAATAATCACACAAATTACATAAAATTTGAAAATGTTCATCATTAAGGGTAATTATTGTTTACCTTACTGTAAAAAAAATTAAGTATTTTTTTGGATAGTTTCGAATATACAAGCCAATATATATCAAAGTTACAACATCTACACACTTGACACCAAATGCACAATATATATTCCCTCGCGCGCGTTCATTGGTCAAATGAAATTGCGCCCGATTCCCCGGCGTCTTATTTCCTGTTACGCATTTCCGTCCTATTTCACGAAATCATTGCCACAGATTGCAGGAAAGCTAGAGGAAAGATGTTACACAACAATAAAGTCTTTAACATTGGTTCGAGGTAAGGGGTGCACGTTCAAAAAATATCTCTATCAGCACCATGCACCATTGTGGACACAGCTTGACTCAAACTGCTTGGCGCTGCAGTAGGTATTATCTTACCTCGGCCGCGCGCCCTTTAACCCTTTGTCTGAAGGTGGATCTACCTGGAAACATCACTTTTATCGATTTATGCTCGTACTTATTAGCCAAATACTTTTTAGTCGCAATATTTCGCTTCTTACAAATCCGTTATGTTGATATACACTTTGCGAAGAGCTTGTAAGCTATCATTTAGCGCTTGCTTCGTCCCGACCCAAAATATGCTTTAAACACAGCGCGGCGCCCCAAGTTGTCAAAGCGTAACAATTCGTGCCGATTATGCAATCTTCGTGCACGGGGTGCGGAAGGCGTTTTATTATAATACATTCCTTAATTCTAGCGTATTTTCGTGATTGTTAAATTTTTAACTATACATGTTATATTTTTATACTCCTAACCTGATACCCCGATACTATTTCCTTATAATTTTATTATCTCGGTAACGAATCATTTTAGATCAATTTTTTACATACTAGTTCATTCATTCACTATTTATTCACTATTATGTATGTACCTCGACAGTGAATAATGTACTGATGTATATCGATTTTAACCGCTGCTGTCCACGCGTCCCGAGGGTATAATTACACTCATGAAAATGTTCTATGAGAGGTGGTCAAACTGTATTTTGCAAAGCCCCAGCAAAAATCCACACTTGCATTGTGTTGTATGGACAAAATTTTACATTTAAGTTTACAAAAGCTATTACAAGACATTACATAATCGGAACATTGAACGTTCAATTTGACAACTGTTTGTCTGTACTCTGTAAATTTGACAATTGTACATCTGGGAAGTTGACGCATACGTATGTACAAAAAAGTTATCATCAATGCATGTAAAATTATAATTGCGAAGATTTTTTTTAAAAGTAACCATATATTATATGAGAAGCATAAAAGTAAAGGCAGTGGTATCCAAAAATAAGTATGAAAAAATATTTTGCGTGAAGTCACCGAGGACTACTAATATATTATAATGCACGGAACCTAAAATTTAAAGAAGATATATCTGTACTCCTTCCAAATTATGTTCCCAAATCACTATTTAAAGCAAAGACAGCAATATCCGCTTCAACTAATCAACTCCAAACAAGTGACAAAATGGCCGCTTCATACTATAGTCAGAATTGATGTCGATTTAAGACTGAAACATCTTAGCAAAGACAGCAATATCCAATAAATTACGTTGATAGGAAAAGCAATAATGTACACTATTTGGCAGTAAACACAACAATACCCATATTTAAAAGTTAAATGTTTATGTATACAAGTATATAAAAGGAAGACTGCGATGGCAATTGTTTTTAAAATAAGTAAGAAGAATGTATGCAACTATTAAAATTATTACATTTTTTCACAGAATCCGTCCTTGGACGGAAAGTACGGTTACTAATTACTAATGGTATTATTATTATAATAACATTTAAAATATGAAAAGTATGTCGTAGTGATTGCAGCATAAATAAAAATAACCACGTAATATGATACTAAAATAAAATTTAACTACATTTAAAACTATTTTTTCGTAGCCGAAATGACTATGAAATATAATATCCAGATTACTGAGTGTCCAATGATTTTTTAAAATTGATTTGGATTGATTGGTTGAAACTGAACTTAACCAGATAGTTATTAAAATATTTCATAATTTTTAATATTTAAAATATTAACATTGTTTACTTTCACTAATTGTTAGTGAAAGTAAACAATGTTGAATTTATTATAAATTATAATTTCAAATGGCCTTTACTTATTATATTTATTTAAGCATTCACAGTAAGTCGGTATTTATATACTTTTACCTTTCATTTGTTTAATTTTTCAGTGAATTTCATTATTGTTTTTAGTTTTACGTAAAAGATATTCATTGTCTCCTAACTAGATCAAGAACTGTGGAAAAGGAGTCAGGTTAATCAATTGTGTTCAACAGGAGAATCTGAACAATAACGATATTCTCTAAATAAAACAAATTAGAATTTAAAAAAAAATGATATTTACGAAATTACAAATCTATACCTATAAAACTAAATGTCTGTTTGTCTGTCTGTTCTCTATACAAATCCACACCGTTTGTCCGATTCAATTCAAATCTTGCATACTTATGCTTTAGGACCGGCGGTAACATAGGCAACATTTCCTTCCTATTCTCATACCCCTTCCCCTCCCCCTGACATATTTTCGATGCAAATCTGTACCGTTTGACCGATCGGACTCAAAATTTGGAACCTTATTCTTTAGGATTCGGCGAGTAACATAGGCGACATTTCCCCCCTATTATTTTAACCCTTCCCCACCGCTGATAAAGATTTGATTCGAACGGTATAGATTTGCATCAAAAATATATCAACGGAGGCGAAGGGTTAAAAGAATAGGGGGGAAATGTCACCTATGTTACCCGCCGAGTCCTAAAGAATAAGTTTGCATATTTTAGGTCCGATCGGTCCAACGGTACAGATTTGCGTCGAAAGTATGTCAGGGGAGCGGGAGGGGTATAAGAATAGGGGGGAATATCACTTATGTTACTTTTCGAGTCCTAAAAAATAAGTTTCTAAATTTTGAATCCGATCGGGCAAACGGTACAGATTTGCATCGAAAATATATGAGGGGAGGGGAAGGGTTAAAAAAATAGGGGGGAAATGTCGCCTATGTTACCCGCCGAGTCCTACGCCATTTTGTCTTTCTATGTAGAGTTGGGCATCCCCTGCCTTTGAGCTTCACTTTTTCTCTGGAGATTTTGTATTAAATTTCCATCATTCATTTCACAAAACTAGTTTTCCTGGAAATGGGGTGTTTATTACCTTTCATCTCAGTTTTATTATTTTATGGTATTATTATTCAAGGATATCCTTAAATGTGAAGAATTCTCGGTGTCTTTTTGATCAAGCTATTCTAAAATCAATAAGAACCGTTTATTTAAAAATAAAGTTAAGACAAATAACACCTAACAATAAATAAGTTTAAATGTATCGAGTTCAATGAATAATAAATTTGATTTTAATATATAGTGATATGGATATTTTAGGTAGATTTTTATCGAACAATGCACTACTTTTTGTTCAAAAGATAAAGAGATAGTGAGACCTCGAAATTATCGAGGTCTCCCTATCCCTCTGTTTTGTTGACATGTCGAACTCTCGTAGTTATCAGATTTTAGAAATTAATTATTCATTGTATTAATATTTTACTTTTGCATATAGATAAATCTAAAGTATTACTCATATAAAATAATTAAAATATTTTTTGTATATGGTGATCTGATGCACTTTTATTGTATCGTTATTAGTATCCCTTTCAAAAAGAGGCGTCTTACCTTCGGATAAGACATGACCTCATGTTGGACGGATGGTTTGAAAATATCTCGCGTGAAAATAAATCATTGTGTTCAATATCGTTATTTATTACGCATGTGAATACAGCTATTTATAGAATAGCTGTAAATACTAGAACGCACGCTCGTACGCGCTGGTATTTGAACCTTTTCCCCCCGATAGGCATCACCGTGCGTTCACACATACACCCACGTATCCTGTTCGCGCATGCGCCTGTCACTTGATTCGGACGTACTCACAGATATAACAATTAAATTCTTGAAAAATATTTATTAAATACTGGTTATTGCCACTCAACAAACCGTATAATCTTTACTGAAAAATTTCCTGGCAGAAATCTCAGTAAAGTTTCTTGTACCGCGTCAGAGCTAGAGAAAAATCTGCTACAAAAGTGCGATAATATTTCAATCCATTCAAATAAAAAAATGAAAATGTCTAGCAGAAAGAATGATACTGCTATTAATCTCGTTTCAGAACGACAGTAATAATTCCTTTTTGATAAACACCTTTTACTGGATTTCAGTGTCTTTAACCGTCTGGATCAGCTTTTAGTCTCTGAGGTTTAGATGGTAGACGGTCCACTAACCGACCGACCGCACCTGCATTGTCTAACTTCAGCCCTACTTCGAGGGAGTTAGAGTGAAAAAGAAAACTTTGGTTCCGGATCAGCACTTTCCAGTTGTTATACTAGATGGTGTTGGCTCAGATGCTGCTCTAAGCCATGTCTGAGCTAAACTCATTTTTCTGCATTAACGCTTTCAAAATCGCAGGTGCATTATGCGTAAAATTAAGTAGATATTAGAATTGTTAACTAAATCAATTAGAAACTTATACTTATATATTATTTTTTAATAAAAATTTACAAAATTAAAATAATGTCACCGTTTTTGGTACAATATGAACATTACTATTTACTAGAATATTTATATTAAAAATACAAGGCAAACATAAAAAACTAGTTACATTATTATAAAATATATAAAAAAACAGTAACAAGTTAAAAAATCATATTTAAAAAATAATCAGATTTAATGTACCGAAAACCAAAAATGTACAACAATTTTATTGAATTAATTTTTCAAGAATTTAAGAAAATATAGTAATCAAAAGTGTTATTTTATTTAAATGTAAAGTGAGAAAGAAATTGAACATCTTATTAAAACCTAATATTTATCACAGATACTTATTATTTTTAAAGATTATACTTATTATATTTAAAGTTGTAAGATTTTGTTATGAAAAGTTCGAATTCCTCATCATAAAAGCGTAATAAGAATCTAGTTAAATTAAAAATTACAAATATTTTCTACATAAATAAATTCTTTTTAAAAGATTTTTGAAAAATTAAATATTTGATATCGAGTGTCTAGTAAAATATACCTACTTTAATAATTTAATGTTTTTAAAGGGTAATTTTCTAAAATTGCAGCTCTAAAACATTCCAGAGTGATTTGGTGCTAACTGTGGTATCAGGGGAGGATGTCGGTGGTGGGGCGAACTATTCGGGCACAAGACAAGGCCGTTAATCACAGTCCTGCGAAGGGGCGGTTCCGATAATGGGGTGACTTATTTTTCGGAACGTAGAAAAGTCGAGAGAAATTATGTCCGGGCGAAATATGGTTAAAGATAATGGTGTAGATTAGTGCTGCGTTTATGAACCGCTACAAAGCGTTATTTTCGTAATTTTATTTAAAGCATTTTATATAATTATTTTATTATTATACAATGAATGTCATAAGATAAATCGTCACAATATAATGTTCCGTCTTTTGTAAAAAATGTACATTTTTTCAAGAAAATTATCAATGAATTCATTTGCATTGAATAGACACCAAATTGATTTTCAATGTTAATAAGGTAATACGCACAAAGAGTGTAAAGAGTGTAGTCAAATTAATCTGTTCTCCGTTATTTCCTTTACGCTTTATGAAATCTATATAATTTATTTTGGCAAATTAAAAAGTGTTCGAGACTCCTTTCACAAATAAAAAACAATTTATCAATATTTTTTTCTATAAAATCTTTTGAAGGTACAGAAATATTAATTAGAATAAATACGAAAACAAATAAAGTGTACAGGAAGAAATAAAATGAGTGATAATAATATTATAAATATAATTACCCATTAAACTAAGCTAAGCGCTTGAGATAATAGTGATTGATGTAGTAAAAATATATTGTTAAATTTGCGGGTTCGGGAAGGAGGTCATCTTACCGTTGGTTTACAAGGAAAGATGATTACTTAAACGATCAAAGGTACATTTATATTACAGATATATATTTTGGCGTCGATGAGATAACAGAAAAATACTGAAATTGATATATTCACCGAGCAATATGAAACAAATATTAAAATAAATTGATAATAAAATAATTATTAATAAACTTATTAATATCATTCCATTCTTGTACGAACCAGCTACTAATATCTTCGATGTATTGAGCAAGCAATAACTTTGCTCAAACAATCACTGCTTTCATGTTCATACAAAATTAAGGAAAGGAAGGAAAATGAAATTTCCCAGAAAGTCAAAGGCTCTGTATGAAAAAGTTAACGAGTGTTTAGTGGTATACCAGGGTGGAACGGAGCACGGCGCTTTATTTCAGAGTAGTTTTCTTATTAGCGACTGTAGGCATAAAAATGTGGGTTGATGGCTAGGCTTCATTTGCTCGTGCGCTGTTCGGCAGCTTGGAAAACTTTTCTCCGGGAACCAGAGCCGTGCTGAAGCCCCCACGAGCAAAAGAATTTTAGGGCCTCTTATGTCAGGTCAGTTTCCAGTATCTGAAATATGAAATTAATAGCGCAATCACAATTGATATAAAACTAGCTGTCCGTACCCGTCGTTATCTGGGTTATAGATAAAAAAGTAACCCCTAAAAACCAAGTATTTATTATACTCCCTTTCTTTGTAAAATATAACAACAATTAAAGACGAATTAAAACATATAACATAACACTAAACTTACAGTAATTTAATATATTTCTAAAATGTCAGATGTATTGAGCTTTGATAAGATACTTCATGCTTTGAAGATTAAATTCTTAAAACATTTGTCAGTAAATTAAGATTTTCGACATTCGTAGTAAAGTAGCTATTATGTATACCGACGAAGTAATTCAAATTTAGAAAATATTCCGCGACATTATCGGACCGCCGCGCCGTTGTTAATCAAACTTTGGTCTTGATCGTCGCCACGAGTCTACTTGCGAAGTTTCACCCCGATTGGATCACGGGAAAAGGATCAAAAATAGATCCAATTTTTTTTTTATGGCAAGCCAGCAAGCAAGCAAGCAGACGCGACGAGTTGATATAAAGGGAGTAAAAATGAGTTGTGAGAGGTAAAGGTACCATTGTTTTGCAAAATTTATAAAAAATAATGATGTTTCCAATTTGATACAGGCAAGAAAGCGGTGTAGAGATGTCCGGGAAAGTAGTGTGGAGTGACTACATTTTCTTCGCTGCAAAATTCAGTTGAGAAAATTTAAGTTGATCTTAGAGATTATTGATTTAATAGAGTAGAACAATGTGAATTGTATGATTATAATCTGTATGGTTACATTTCATTTTGGAACACAAACAAAGATTCTATTATATGTATAAATAAGAACATATTTAACGAGATGCTAGAAATAAAAAAACTGCATAAAATCAAGAATTTCTCAACACTCTTAACTATATAATAATGATAAACACATAAAAACTAGTAGAACACATGGAAACGTACCATATATTTCGAGAGAAAACATTTCCTATACATTTTGTAATTGCGGACGCGATCGCTAGTCCTTGTTTGACATTTGGTGAAGTCATAGATATAGCGAGCGGGCGAGTGAATAAAGTTATTAACATGTATAATATTGTAGCAGTGAATCAAACATTGTATTTCATTCATCAACTTTGTGCTCTCACCTGATATTACTTGGCTATGTATCTATCACATGTACTTTTAATCCAATGCTTTCTCCTTTCTACTTTTATTTTGAGTTGTCACCCATATAGTTTTCATGTATTCCACACACATCATATATTATTCTTCACTGTATTTAATTTTCACCCTGTTTATCTTTCATGAAACTATCACATGTATTCCACTGGCTGTTATGACACCTATTCATACTTTATATATTATTATGTACATTTTTTTCTGATTTTTGGTTTATATTCATCTTGTGTACTCTCATTTTTTTATATATCATTTTATATCATGCACAATTTTATTTTTTTGGTTTTGACTTACTTTCACCTTGTGTACTCTCTTCTCTTCTGCTGCATTACATGTTTATTGTATATCACTGCATATCATGTAATTCTTATTTATATTTTGTATTTTACTTTTGCTGTATTTTCACCTAATAAAGTATAATCTCATCCTTGCGCCACAGAGACAGCGAAGAATTTTTGTGTGGTCACCTCGCCGCACGCTTACAAGGTATCAGCGACGTAGCGAAGATGACCGCTTTAGCATTAAAATAATGTCAAATTGGGTGACAAAGGTATAGAACCAATACGGCCTCGGGTATACAGTGGGTCCTTCTTCGCTGTAGTAGCGAATAAATGCTTAATAAACGGTGTAAATTAAGTGTTCCACAGATATAAGAATATTCTCGAGTGACGATTAATGCAAATTACGGAATTCTGTTCCACAACCACCCACCGATGGTTATGGTGGTAGATAGCCCTTGATGTCACATCGAAAATATGCGAGTTTGGTGGGGGTGGTTGCGCGAGGGTGGGAGTGGGTGACGAAAATGTGCTATTTAACACATTGTTTTGTTATGGAAAGGCCGCAAATACTTCAAATTGTTTCAAAATAGGCGCGCCGACTGTGTCGGTGAGTCGTAGAGTGTAGAAGGTTCCGGAAAAACCTGCTATAGAAAGTTCTGGAAGAAGAAGGTTCTAGAAAATTCGCGAAAGTTCTATAAGGATCCAAACTGAGTGGCGTAATGTGTTGGTGTGTCTAGAAGGTTCCAGAACACCCGATAAATATACTGAAAGTTCTGAAGGAGAACGCTCTAGAAAATTCCAGAATGTTCTATAAGGTTCTAAACTAAGTGGTGGAGTGTGTGGGTGACTCTAGAAGGTTCCAGAACGTTCGATAAAGTTCAATGATCTGGAAAAAGAACGTTCTAGAAGATTCCCGAGTGTTTGGCAAGGTTCCAAACAGTGTGGAGGAGTATGTCGGGGAGTCTAGAAGGTTCCAGAACGTTCGATAAAGCTCTAGAAAGTTCTGAAAGGAGAACGTTCTAGAACGTTCCAGAACTCTGGTTCTAAATCTCTGGAATGTTTTGGAAGGAGAATGTTCTAGAAGGTTTGCAAAGGTTCTATGACGATCCAAACAGTATGGCGGAGTGTGTCTGTGACTCTAGAAGATTCCAGAACGTTCGATAAAGTTCTGGAAGAAGAACGTTCTAGAACAATCTCGAAAGTTCTATAAGACACTCCTCCACACAAACAGTGTGGAGGAGTGTCTCGGGAGTCTTAAAGGTTCCAGAAGGTTCGGTAAAGTTTTAGAAATTTCTGGTAGGGGTATGTTCTAGAAGATTCCCGAGTGTTCATGAAGGTTCTCGAATGCTTTAAAAGTTTCTGGAAACAGAGAGTTCAAGAAGTTAATATAAAGTTCCAAACTGAGTGGCGGAGTATGCCGGTGAGTCTAGAAGATTCTAGAACGTTCGATAAAGCTTTAGAAAATTCTAGAAGAAAAGGGTTCTAGAAGATTCCCGAAAGTTTTATAAGGTCACAAACTGAGTGGCGGAGTGTCAGTGAGTCTTAAAGGTTCTAGAACGTTCATGATGGTTCTCGAATGCTCTAGAAGGTTCTGGAAGGAAAACTTTCAAGGTTCTATAAGGTTCCAAACTGAGTGGCGGAGTGTCTAGGTGAGTCTAGAAGGTTCCAGAACGTACGATATATCTGTAGAAAGTTCTAGAAGGAGAACGTTCTAGAATATTCCCGAAAGTTCTATAAGGTTGTAAACTAAGTGCGGAGTGTGTCAGTGAGACCAGAAGATTCCAGAACGTCAGATAAACCTCTAGAAAGTTCTGGAAGGAGAACGTTCTAGGAGACTTCAGAAAGTTCTATAAGGTTCCAAACAAAATAGCGGAGTGTGTCGGCGACTGTAGAAGGTTCCAGAAAGTTTGATAAAGTTCTAGAATGTTCTGGTAGGAGAAGATTCTAGAAGATTATTTATTATTCTAAAGAAAGTTCCCTAACGTTCCAAACAGTGTAGTGGAGTATGTCTGGGGGTCTAAAAGGTTCCAGAACGTTCATTAAGGTTCTGGAAGGAGAAATTTTAAGAAGGATATATAAGGTTCCAAACTGAATGGCTGCGTGTATCGGTGAGTCTAGAAGGTCCCGGAGGATTAAGATAAGGTTTTAAGAATGCTCTAGAAAGTTCTGGATGGAGAAAGTATCAGAAAGTTCTATAAGCTTCCAAACTGAATAGCGAGTGTGTCGGCGAGTTTATAAAAGGAAAGTTCTAGAGGATTTGAGAATTCTCTAGAAAGTTTTGGAAGGATAAAGTTCTACAAGCTATCAGAAAGTTCTACAGGGTTTCAAACTCAGTGGGGGACTGCGTTGGTAGGTCTAGTGGTTCCAGAAAGAATTATAATGTTGTAGAAGGTTCTGAAAAGGGAAAGTTCTAGAAGATTCCAGAATGTTCTACAAGCTATGCTATTCTATATTATATACTCAAGAAAGTTTTGGAAAGTTCTCTCTAGATATCTAGAGTGTTATGATTGCTTTGCTAAAATATCTATTGATATTTTCGCAAAGCGAAGACGGTCCAGCAATGCAATCCAATCACAGGTGCCGAAACCAGCAAAAAAGAGACGTCATCACAATTTTATGCTCACCGATTTATGATTATGATCCCGATCGAAGCCGGGCCCATCAACTAGTATTTTATGTTTGTGCGTAAAACAGGTTTTTACTTCTGATCTTCTTACTTCTGATATGAATAAAATATCATGCATTTAGTAGTACACTATGATTTTTAAGTATATAAGTACATATATTTAGCGAACTACTTCTTCTTCTTCTTCTTCCTCAGCCTTTTTCCCTCCACTGCTGGATGTAGGCCTCTTCCATTTTTTTCCACTCGTCTCTGTTTCACCCCATTCGCATCCAGGTTCTTCCTGCTTGCTGGACTATGTCATCGGACCACCTTTTGGGAGGTCTTCCGACGCTTTTTTTTTTTGTCCAGGGCCTCCACTGTAGGATTCTGGGTGCCCATCTAGTATCCTCCTGTCGAGCCATATGTCCAGCCTACTGCCATTTTAGTTTTGCAATACGGTCCATAATATCAGCAACTTTCGTTCGGCGTCTTATTTCTTCATTTCTGATTTTATCCCGAAGGCTTACGCCGAGCATCTGCCTTTCCATGGCCCGCTGTGTACATTTTAATTTTTGTATGCTTTTTTCTGTCAGTTTTGCTGTTTCTAGTCCATATGTCAGCATCGGTAGGATACATGTATCGAACATTTTTCTTTTCGGGCAAATTGGGATTTCTTTATTTTCAAACAAGTGTTTCAATTTACCAAATGCTGCCCAGCCCAGACCTATTCTTCTTGGTAGTTCTGCTGTTTGGTTTTCTTTTCCCAGCTTTATCTTATGACCAAGGTACACATATTCATCAACTGTTTCTATTTCCCAATTGTTTATTTTGAATTTATGTTTGGATGTGGTTAAAATTTTTGTTTTTTGTGTGTTCATTTCCAAACCTGTTTCTTTCGATGCTTCTTGCAATTCTCTGGTCATAGATTCCAATTCTCTTACGTTATTGCTAACAATCACTATATCGTCTGCAAACCTGAGGTGGCTCAGATAGGTGCCGTTTATCTTTACTCCTTTATTTTCCCAATTTATCTTTTTGTTTTGTTTTCCAAATGTTTTCCAAGGCGAGTGTAAAGAGTTTTGGTGAGATAGTGTCACCTTGTCGCACACCTTTTCCGATTTTGAAGCTTTCTGTCTTCGTGTCTTCATCTATTGTCACGCTCATGGTTGCATTTTCATATATGTATTTTATCAGTCTCGTATATCTTGAGTCGATTCGTGCATTTTCGAGCGCTTTTATGATCGCCCACGTCTCAATTGAATCGAATGCCTTCTTATAATCAATAAAGGCCATATGGAGAGTGATATTATATTCTGTTGCCTTTTCAATAAGTAACCGAATTGTTTGTATGTGATCCCTTGTTCCAAAGCCTCTTCGGAACCCAGCTTGTTCTATTGGTTGGTACTGGTCAAATTTATTGGTTAACCTGTTTGTAATAATTTTTGTGAATAGTTTGTATAGGTGTGAGAGAAGACTAATTGGGCGGTAGTTTTCTAAATTGTCACTATCTCCTTTTTTAAATAACAGTTTAACTTCCGCGTTGTGCCAAGCGTCGGGAATTTTTCCATTTTCTATACATTTATTGTACAATAGTATTAAGGCTTCTTTAAGGTTTTCTCCACCTAACCTCAGAATATCAGATGTTATGTTGTCTTCTCCCGGAGCTTTGTTATTTTTCATTTGTTTTAATGCTTTATCTATTTCATCGGTATCTATTTCGGCGAGTTCTTCTGATCCTACATTTAACACTCGAATTTCACTGTGCTGTCCCTCGTTGATGTTTGATGTGTAGAGATCCTCGTTGAATGTTTTAACTGTATTAGTGATCTCTAGTTTATCTCTTACAATTTCATTGTTTTGGTTTTTAATTTTTATTATAGCAGAATTTCCCTTTGAGTTTATTCGTTTAAGAATTTTCATATTTTTATTTGTTTCTATGGTCTGTATTATCAAATTGGTATTAAATTTTCTTATGTCTCTTCTTATATTTCTTGTTGTTGTTTTATTCAACATTTTATATCTGTCTGTGTTTCTATCTAAAGTTTTCCTTTCTTCGATCAATTTGGTTGTTTCTTCGGATATCTTTTGTGTTCTATCGTGTCTGAAAGAGACTTTTTTCAGGGTGGTGTGTATGTCTGCTACTATTTTGTTATTTAATTCGTTTATATCCATTTGTTTGAGGGCATTTTTGTCTTCAAGTTTATTCTGTAATGTGTTCTGTATAATGTTCTTGTTTTGCGATAGTGTTTCCATGTTGAGGTGATTCAACTTTTTTATCTTTACCATTTTTCTTCTTTCCATTTCAGTGTTTATTTGGAATTTGGTTCTGACTAATCGATGGTCACTACCAGTGTCAATTTTGTTTAATACTGATACATCTTTGCAATATTTTCCATCGTCTGATATCATAAAATCAATTTCATTTTTAGTAATTCCGTCAGGGCTTCTCCATGTCCATTTTTTCTGTTTTTGTTTTTTAAAGAAGGTATTTAGACAGAACAGTTTTTCTTTTTGCAAGTAGTCCAGTAGCATTTCTCCTCTTTCGTTTCTATTTCCTAGTCCGAAAGGTCCGATGTTTTGTGGGTCTCCAGGTTTTCTATTACCGATTTTCGCGTTGAAGTCTCCCGTCACTATCGTCAGTCTAACTTTCTCACTTTTCCTGGCCTTGGTAATGTCCTCGTATAATTGTTCAATTTCTTCGTCATCTAAGGCACTTGTTGGGGCATATGCGTGTATAATTTGAATACTGAATTTTTCATTTATCTTAAGTATTACGTATATAACCCTATGTGAAATGCTACTCATTTAATAATATATTTTTTAATGCTTTTGTTAACTAGAATTGCAACTCCTCTTACGGATGCTTGTTCGTTGTTTCCATACAAAAGGTGTCCAGATGGTAATATTGTTGCTTGTTCTCCTTTTAATCTTTTCTCACATATTCCTACTATGTCCCAATTTACGTCCTTTAATTCATATGAATTGACTTGAATATTCAAGTCTCAGCTGGTCCTCCTCTTGTCTCAGAGTTCTTACATTGTAGGTTGCGATATGTAGTGTCATTTTTTTGTTCGATTTCGAATTTTTGTCCCCCCAGAGTCCTCGGGGCTGATCGGCTTTGCGATGTGAGATTCTGAACAATTTGTTCTACTCACCTGGGGTACTTCTGTTTTAAAACTCGACTGCATTTAGAATCTTTAGGAAGGTTTTTGGCGTATACGCACCACGCTTGCCATGCGGGTTGGTGCCCCTAACATGGGGATCAGGCGCTGTTTGTAGCCGCCCCTAACATGGGGAACAGACGCTACTACCTGTTGGTCCGCGAGAGGTATTTTATTTCCCTCCTGCCCTCCATATCTGGCGAGCATTCCCCTATCCGCCACCTGGGGACGCGTCTTCTAGCGGATACAGGCTCCGCAAACCACTAATTACCGACTATTGCTTGCGTATAAGGATATAAATATTGGATTCTAAGTAATTTTTTACGTCACTAAAATATATACAAAACGTTTTTAATTGTTTGGTATAAACATTTTAAAATAAGTTTTCTATTGTCTCACCTAATATTAATTACCAAATCCAGTACACAACAATACATAGCACAAAACTTATCATGATATGACTCTCATTGTCAACGATTCACAAGGAGCTGATTTTACATTGAATGTATTAAATAGACAGATATTATGGTTTATTACAAATTACAGTACAAATAAAAACATACAATATAATTTCCTGGTTTTATGACAACCTGCACCACAGTTGCATCCGTTGGCAAATTCAAAAGATTTTTTTTCGATATTTTATATTGTTTGTTGCCATTGATAAGACAATTCAGGAGGGCATGGAGACACAATGAATTATTGTGTCGTTTCCCATTAGCATAGTCGACGACCAAAATGATGTAAAAAATTATATAATATGCCAAACGCAGGACGAAGCTAAATATGTAGCAATTCTATTAAATATTTCATCTTCTTCTTCAAATGTAGCAAATTTATTTTGTGGTAACATAATTATAATTAATATAAATTAACTTTGTTTAAACCACTTATTTATTGAAAAAAATCAACATGTTTCGAAGCCAATGGCTTCTTCCTTGGTTTTCCTGACGAAGAAGCCATTGGCTTCGAAACATGTTGATTTTTTTCAGTAAATAAGTGGTTTAAACAAAGTTAATTTATATTAATTATAAATATTTCATCTATTATAATTAACCAGTATTACTCGAATCTTTTACTCAATTATTGAATACTAAAAAATTGGATGAGTATCTATAATCTATACCCAAGTATCAAGTACTTGAGTATTTGAATTGGAGACTAATAAATTACAACTGTTATTAGTACTAGTATGATAGTGTAGGCCCTTAGTAAACGCAAGTATGATATTGGGATCCTGTCGTGTTGATTCACGTGAATTGCATATGAGACAAATTAACTTTGGATTGAGTCAATAACCATTGACCGACGTATACATAGGTATATTCCTGCAGTTGTGGACGTACTAACATAGATTAGTCATTATATCACCATACGTTCATTAGCACAGTGTGAGTCCACCTTGATGAGTTCATGGCGAAGTATTCAATAGTATTTTAAATCTTGTTGCCGATTGGTATACTAGGCATTACTACTTTAATATATTTATATATATATCATATATTAAAGTATATATATCATATATTTAATATATTTCAAAGTATATATATCATATATTTAATATATATCATGCAGTCCCCCACTGAGTTTGAAACCCTGTAGAACTTTCTGATAGCTTGTAGAATTTTATCCTTCCAAAACTTTCTAGAGAATTCTCAAATCCTCTAGAACTTTCCTTTTATAAACTCGCGACTCGCTTCAGTTTGGAAGCTTATAGAACTTTCTGATACTTTCTCCATCCAGAACTTTCTAGAGCATTCTTAAAACCTTATCTTAATCCTCTGGAACCTTCTAGACTCACCGATAAACGCAGCCATTCAGTTTGGAACCTTATATATCCTTCTTAAAATTTCTCCTTCCAGAACCTTAATGAACGTTCTGGAACCTTTTAGACCCCCAGACATACTCCACTACACTGTTTGGAACGTTAGGGAACTTTCTTTAGAATAATAAATAATCTTCTAGAATCTTCTCCTACCAGAACATTCTAGAACTTTATCAAACTTTCTGGAACCTTCTACAGTCGCCGACACACTCCGCTATTTTGTTTGGAACCTTATAGAACTTTCTGAAGTCTCCTAGAACGTTCTCCTTCCAGAACTTTCTAGAGGTTTATCTAACGTTCTGGAATCTTCTGGTCTCACTGACACACTCCGCACTTAGTTTACAACCTTATAGAACTTTCGGGAATATTCTAGAACGTTCTCCTTCCAGAACTTTCTACAGATATATCGAACGTTCTGGAACCTTCTAGACTCACCTAGACACTCCGCCACTCAGTTTGGAACCTTATAGAACCTTGAACGTTTTCCTTCCAGAACCTTCTAGAGCATTCGAGAACCATCATGAACGTTCTAGAACCTTTTAGACTCACTGACACTCAGTTTGTGACCTTATAAAACTTTCGGGAATCTTCTAGAACCCTTTTCTTCTAGAATTTTCTAAAGCTTTATCGAACGTTCTAGAACCTTCTAGACTCACCGGCATACTCCGCCACTCAGTTTGGAACTTTAAATTAACTTCTTGAACTCTCTGTTTCCAGAAACTTTTAAAGCATTCGAGAACCTTCATGAACACTCGGGAATCTTCTAGAACATACCCCTACCAGAAATTTCTAAAACTTTATCGAACCTTCTGGAACCTTTAAGACTCCCGAGACACTCCTCCACACTGTTTGTAACCTTATAGAACTTTCGAGATTGTTCTAGAACGTTCTTCTTCCAGAACTTTATCGAACGTTCTGGAATCTTCTAGAGTCACAGACACACTCCGCCATACTGTTTGGATCGTCATAGAACCTTTACAAACCTTCTAGAACATTCTCCTTCCAAAACATTCCAGAGATTTAGAACCAGAGTTCTGGAACGTTCTAGAACGTTCTCCTTTCAGAACTTTCTAGAGCTTTATCGAACGTTCTGGAACCTTCTAGACTCCCCGACATACTCCTCCACACTGTTTGGAACCTTGCCAAACACTCGGGAATCTTCTAGAACGTTCTTTTTCCAGATCATTGAACTTTATCGAACGTTCTGGAACCTTCTAGAGTCACCCACACACTCCACCACTTAGTTTAGAACCTTATAGAACTTTCTGGAATTTTCTAGAGCGTTCTCTTTCAGAACTTTCAATATATTTATCGAGTGTTCTGGAGCCTTCTAGACACACCAACACATTACGCCACTCAGTTTGGATCCTTATAGAACTTTCGCGAATTTTCTAGAACCTTCTTCTTCCAGAACTTTCTATAGCAGGTTTTTCCGGAACCTTCTACACTCAACGACTCACCGACACAGTCGGCGCGCCTATTTTGAAACAATTTGAAGTATTTGCGGCCTTTCCATAACAAAACTATGTGTTAAATAGCACATTTTCGTCACCCACTCCCACCCACGCGCAACCACCCCCACCAAACTCGCATATTTTCGATGTGACACCAAGGGCTATCTACCACCATAACCATCGGGGTGGTTGTGGCTGGTTGTGGAGAAAACTTGGCGGATAGGGAAACACTGGTTTCTTTTTATATATATTGAATGGATTGATTACACATAATTATTTAAGTATAAGTATGTTAACTCTCTCATTTGTTTTATATTTATTTATTATACATGCATAATGTACTATCTCTCCCCCTGTCAATCATATTTAATAAATCCATATCAGCGGGTATATTCCCACATATATGGAAGGAAAGTTTCTTAACACCGATCTTCAAAGATGGAGACAATAATGATGTAAAAAATTATAGACCCATTTGCATATAATCTTGTATACCTAAGTTATTCGAATCACTAGTCCTCGATACTATATCTCCTGTTTTAAAACAAACAATAACTCCGTACCAACACGGATTCATCTCAAATAGATCTACCCTAACAAATTTAGTTTTGTATGAAAATTACATTATTAAATCTTTTGTTAATAAAACTCAAGTAGATTCAGTTTACACGGACTTCAGTAAGGCGTTTGACAAAGTCTCACATGCTTTATTAATTGCCAAATTGGGAAAAGTAGGATTTGGTGGACAAATACTTTCTTGGTTAACGAGCTATCTGAGTGAAAGAAGGCAAAGGGTAAAAATATATTCATATGTATCAGAATGTTTCCATGCTACTAGTGGTGTACCACAGGGATCGCATCTTGGACCAATACTATTTCTATTATTTGTGAATGACATTTCAACAATATTTAATGACATTGAATATTTGCTGTTTGCAGACGATCTAAAAATCTTTAAATCAGTAACCAACATTTATGACTGCAACATATTACAGCAAAACCTAAATTCTCTTTCAGTATGGTGTGAAACGAATAAATTGTACTTAAATTTAAATAAATGCAAAATTATATCATTTACTAGATTAAAATCAAAAATAAATTTTGAATACTCTCTATGTAACACCAAACTAGAAAATGTTGACTGTATTCGAGACTTAGGGGTATTATTCGACTCGAAACTTACTTTTACTAATCATATTAATGCGATAACTTGTAAGTCTCTAAAATTGCTGGGATTTATTTTAAGGACATCACGCCCATTTCAATCAATTGAAAGTATTAAAATGTTATACATGTCTCTTGTCCGGAGCCAATTAGAATATTGCTCATCAGTTTGGTCTCCATATTATAATGGGCATATAGACAGTATTGAGCGTGTCCAACGCAAATTTCTCAAATACATTAACTACAAGTTAAGCATACCAATACAAAACATAGAATACAATTACATATTGAAGAGACTAAATTTACTCACATTATATGATAGAAGAAAAATTTATGATATAGTTCTTCTTTACAAAATTGTAAACAATATGTTGGACAGCCCTGACCTTGTAGCATGTATCGACTATAATATCCCTTCCACACATAGAACTCGACAAATTGTCACATTCCATCGCAACAATTGCAATACTAACTATCAATCAAATTCTGTGATACACAGAATATTGGGAACTTGTAATGAATATGGTTGCATGATTGACATTTTCGTCGACAGTCTGGAGAAAGTAAAGTTCACACTTAAAGAGGCAATACTGCTTCGTTACTGACTTCAGCTGTTAATATGTAATGGTGGGTAATATATATTTTTCGTACACATTGCCGCTTTGTACTTTATATTTTTAATTTTTGTACTCATGTTTTGGTGCTATTCCTGGTACTTTTAATAATTTGCTACTTGTAATTTATATTGTTTAATGTATGTTCTTTTTAATTTTATGATATATTTTTTTATGTAAAAGCCTATACGCATTGCTGCTCGTTACCTACTCTACATTTTTAATTTTTATACTCATGATTTGGTGCTATTCCTGAAACTTTTAATGTATGTGCTTTCTGAAATTTATTCTATACTCTTTATGTAAAAGCCTAATGGGCGTAAACAAATAAATAAATAAATAAATAAATAAATAAACTTGAATCATCGATAACTATATTGGAAACTACTCGAGTACTCGAGGATTTTAAGATTTTACTACTCGATACTCGATTAATCGATACGAGAGTTGAGGATATCAAGTAAGTAATTTGAGTTTCTTGTTGCACTACAGGCATTTATCTTTTTTAACACCGATAATTCGCTTAATATGTACAATGAGAACCAATTGGCTTTCCAAAAAGGATAGAAGAGCAATGATATATTTTAATAAAAGTTTTTTTTTTATTGATTTACGCTTCAACAGGCCAAGAGGCCTAATTACAGAAGCGAAACACAACACAAAACACCCAGGCCTGAGTAAATCACATTTTTTATTTATTAAATTTATTTGGTAAATTTACAAACTTAAGAGTGTATTCAATAGAATATAATTAATACACATTTATATTACACGCTTACCCACTTTTAAATGAGAATTAATTATCGTGTTTAAAAGTGGGGGCGTTGTCATATATGTACATATCTATTATTAATGAAATCGTTAGTGTAAGACATTAGATTAAATAAGTAAGATACAGACAAAGAAACATTAGATTAGGTTATAAAAATTAAGACATTAAATTAAGTTATAAAAATTAATAATTAAGAAGGTATTGTCATAATATTTAAAAGTATATAAAGATTGTTTTTGAAAAGATTATTTCATTGCGTTATTGTGATGGTTTTTTGTCGAAGATTTTTCAATTAAGTCTTGAATTTTCTATAATTTTTTTCCGACTTCATTTCATTGGGAAGAGCACTATAGAATGATACTCCTTGATAGGAGAAATGGTGTTGGGCTGTGCTAGTATTACATTTAGGTATCAACATATTTCCAGCTGATCTCGGTCTATTACTAAAACATCCAAATGTTCTATTATTGATATACATTTTGTGAATTTGAAGTATCGCAAATTTTTTATAGATTTGATTAATATTTGGGACGTTAAAAATGTTGAAAAGTTCCCTTGTTGGGAATATTGAGGGTTTCCTCAAAATCACTTTGATAATTACTCTCTGAACTATTTCCACTGGTAGTATATACGAGATGGATTAATTGTGACCTCACCGGGAATCGAACCCGGAACCCTCAGTGTGAAATGCCAGTGTCATACCCACTGGGATACGAGGGTTACTATTTAGAAATGAAAAGTGGGACCGACATTGGTAGTGATCATTTTTCTGACACATTTATTCTTATTATTTTTTTTCGAGATAATAATGTGATTGAAATATGAGAAAGCATATCAGCAGTCTATTACGCTTCCATCTTGGAATTTTTAGGAATATGAGACACGTACGGAAGATATAGCGGGTAACCTTGGATATTACTCTCCTTGGACACGTCATATTTTTATGTGATATACCTACGTATACCTATGTCCAAAAAAAGTCTGAAATCGAAAAATCACATTTTTTCTGTTGATTTTGGATAGAATTATAGAGTGATACGTAGTTTATTGCAGCCGTTTGTAGTACGTTTGACTTATTGAATCAATTGAATTTGAATATATTTTTTTTAAATGGGGTAGGTACTCTTCACTATTTAATTTTGAATCTTCTTTTCCTTCTTCTTCAGCCTTCATCTCTCCACTGTTGGATATAGACTTCTTCCATATCCTCCCATTTTTCCTTGTTATTTGCTAATTGTAGCCATTTCTTTCTTCCCACAGCGGTTATATCATCGGTCCATCTATTTTGAGGTCTTGCGACACAAACAAAGTAGCTTGTTGGTCCTGCGGTTAGGACACTCGCCTCGTGATCCAAAGGTTGCAGGTTCGAACCTCACTCCAGACTAGCAAGTTAGTCCTATTTTCATAGTACAAGCGTTTAACTTAGTTTGAAAATAGTAAGAATATTGATGTGAATATTGATGTGTATTCCGTGTTCGCTTCTCTATTTAAAAAAAATAAATTAAAGAGATAAGTAACATAACAGTAAGTTTGCATTTTTTTCATTATTTGTGACTTGTTTTTTGTAAAATTAGGTGTGATATGTTATCGTATCCAAATATGTTATTTTGTCAGTAATTCCCCAAATTGTGGGCGTGTAGTTTCTAGTGTACCAGTCCATCTCAATAATTTTTTTTGAGTTTCAATCACACTTATAATAACGGGTTAGCTAATCACGAATCTTAAATCACCTACAAGCAATGAAAACTTTTAATTAATGTAGTTACCTACCTGCGTAGGAGGTTATATGTTAAAATTGGAACATCTAAAAGAAATTATATTTTCGTGTAAAGTAAAATAAATGCGTACGACTTACTCTCACAGTTAATTATTATAAATGTGATGTACAATCGGTGAGAATTATATTTAAAAAGATAATCGGTAAATAAGCAATATTTATATTTCTGTACGCCGCCAATTTTGAAGTTTTAAGAGTAACAGCTTTGAAATTAATGTATTCAATCAATTAGAAAGCTCATTATTCATAATTGTGAATAACTTGATTTGTTTACGTTTTAGAGTTTTCTGATTGGTTAAATTCAAATCTGTAAAACTTAAAACGTAAAAATTGTCGACATTACAATATTATACAATAATTGTCAAGATACAGAAGTAGCAATTTTGCTGATTTCAGAATACAGCGGAATATCTGGGTCGTATAATTGGGTTACACGACACAGATAATCGAAAAGAACGAATAAATATGAAAGGATGATAATAATGATACACATCGTAAGTGTGGATCTTAATAAATCAATCAAAGATTTTTTAATCAAAAGTTATATAAAAATTGATAATTGAATCGGGTGATAATTATCGTACATAAAAACTTCAATAATTTTAGCAAACTCACCTTCTAAATACAAGCCTTCCTTTCTTGAGAAGAGAAACTAGTTTACATTGAAGTTAAAATGACAACAAAAATCATGTTGTTTGTATATTATGAGTATTTATAACTCCTATTTTGCAGTACATAAAAAAATAATAATAAAATTCGTGAAAGACTTGGCTTGGAACGCATTCCAGTATCATGAGTAGGTACTTGATACTAGAAGGTGCTCCAATTATAAGCCTCATGAATAGTCGAGTATACATGAGAAGACGTATAAACATGAATGAGTTGAGAGTTATGTCAGGACATTATTTCAGAATTGTGTGGTTCTCTATTGAGAAACGGCTTACGATTAGTTAGTCGGTTGGTTAGTTAGTAAAATAAATTTTCAACATAATTTCATAAACTTATTGGTTTTAAATCTATTTTACGTAAAATAAAACCATAATTTAGATTGCGAAACAAATAATGTTTGGCAACATGAATTAAGAAAAGTGTACCAATTGGAGTATCGTTTTTATTACGATAATAGTTCCGCAAGGACCGCTGTCGGTAAAACATTGTTCAATAATATGTCACAATATTTCTTACAAGGAATACTTTGTTCATTGTTCGCATTTGTTTCGCTTATCGGGCTGTTTCCATACAATTAAAAGAGTCGTTATCTACAATATTAAAGAGATACAAATAAATTTTAATACATATTTTGCTTACTAGACGGATAAGCTGTGCCAGGATTCAAATTTTTTAAATTTTTTGAAAATGAACTGATCTGGCCATCTCTGCACTGTTATTTTTACATTCATTTATGTGCTCTAGGACAATTCTCTGCTTACTATTCCAAATACTTCATTTTTCATTTAAGGAAAGAACAACGCTCAGAACATTCCAATGTTTATCGTAAGTTTATCAGGAATGGATAAGTGAACATCTTTGGATAAATAATGATTTTTTTTGTTAATATAAAACATATTATAAAAAATATTTTGAATATTTTTTTAATCACTCTTCATACTGAATAAAGCATGATTTTTGATTCGTGATAGGCAGCAAATTGTGAAGTCAAAAACTCGTAATAAAATTTTTTTAGTTCACAAAAATGAATTTCGTGAACTAAAGAAAATTATTTCGTGCTAGGGATTAATTTTTCTACCTTTATAAAGGAAATTTATTTATTCGAAACCGGCAAGTTTTAATAAATGAACTCAAAATAAATAAAAAGTGATTTCAAATAAAGTTGATTGTGAATTTCTGCAAAAATATCTGATAAATAAATGCTTTAATATCTTCTAATTATACTACGTAAACAACATTTAACAACAAAAAATAATAGTTCCCCTTAATCTTCACTATTTTTCGAGATTATGAAAGAGGAATGTTCGTAACGTTCGGCGAGTGTCGCGTTCTAACAATACATCTCGAGCTGAGGAGGGTTAAAGGCAACTTCTTTTTTGTCGAGTTTCTCAAATAAATTTATTTGTACTTCACACTAACTTGGCCTTTATTATGCGATGACTTTGCTTATCTATTATGTACATATCTATGCATAAGAAAGGCGGAATGAATTTCTTTAAACTTGAGATATCGCACAGAAACTCTGAGAATTCTTTTTAGATTTTTCTAACGAATTATTTTAAAATCATCAAATCTGTTAGTAAGTTTGTTTATAAGTAGCTTTTATATTAACTTTTTTTATATTTAGTTTTTATATTTACTCAACCAGTTTCAGAAATAATAATTTCCTTACTCAGGGTTATAAAAAATATCAAAAACTTAAACAGCTACCTTCTGTTTACAAAATTAAAACTTTTAAATTAAAAATTTTGATCATTAAAATGAATTTATGTCATGCACTATGTTATCTCTACTTGAGTTGAATTATTTTTAATATTTTACTACCTGAGTTTTGAGTGTCATAATCTCTCATAGACAGGTGAAGTATTGAACTATTAATTGAAGTATTATTATAGTATAGAGATTCTGGAACCCTTGAAAGTCGAGTAGTAAAATATAAAATATAATTAAACTCATCCATTTTAATGATGAATTTATATTAAAAATATTTTAGCACCTGACAGAATAAATAAAAAAGATATTGTAATGAAAATATTTATGAAAATGGTTAAAAATCAGATATTACAATAATTTATTTTAAATTATTTTTTAAAAATTATTTTTAATTTATTTTTATTATTTATTTTTTAAATAATTTAATTAATTTTAATTTAAAAATAAAATAAAATAATTAATTTAAATATCGTATACATGAATACATTTTTTGGCGAGTTGGTTATAATGTACTGTATCAAATTTTGAAAAAAATGTCATAATTGTGTATTTTTTATTAGTTTTTCCATAAAAATGTGAAAGTAAATAAGAATGAAAGGAAACCAATTACAAATATTAAAACTCAAGTGGTTTCATAATGAAGGTACACAAAATGTTAATAATAATACTTCGTCTATACCTTGGAAGGTTATCTCGCGATAGAGAAGGAATCTGGTTTCTGGCACATTTAAGACGATTACTAAGAGTCGCACCAGAAGTCAGGTATACAATACCTCCCTCACCGGTTTGTCAACGAGGCACGAGATGCAGGGTTAGGTTATCGTGGAATCGATCAGAATGTTACGTAGTAACTCAATAAGCTAGAATATGACACATACTAATTTAGGTTAATGAGATTACTAGGCTGGATCTTGGATTTACACGGGGAACTGAAAACAAGTTAAATTATTGACACAGTTTATTATGAATAACACATAGAATAATTAAAATTCATGAAGTCCTGACTATTTCTATACCTACTTGCTTATTTAATAATTTGTAGCAACATTTAGAAAAATCTATCACAAATGAGATTACCAGATTTCACGATCCAGATCATGACGACACATCGAAGAGAGAAATCGAACGCCACATGACTCGAATTTTGTGTATTTTTATCTTCATTGTTTGCATTGTCGATTTAACCGGCACTCTCCTGGACCACATTCACGGAGATGCCAGCTGTTCGCGCAGTGGGATCACCACATCTGCTTCCCAGTTTCATACCTCGTTCTCTGCGTTCGCCCTCCATCTGAGCTACATCTTTGTGTTATTATTTAGTTTTAATATTTGGTTTTTAGTTTATTTTCACTGGTCTCTTGATTTTAAGGTTCGTAAAACGAAATATCAGTTCTAGAATTTTATCGCGGGAGAATTTAAATCTTGATGTATTACTCTTTGATTTAAATTATGATGACTACAGTTTATTGCGTTATATATAATGAGATTACGCGATGAATTTGACTCTCCGCATGCGGGAAGGTTTTAGTTAAAATATACTTGAATAACAATATTTAATATCAGAGATATTTAATAGTTTTCTCACTTGCTGTTTAAAAATAACGGATCACAGTCCGTGGTAGAAGATTACATATTATTTACACAATGATGTTAAGTAGCACTCTGCATCAAAGATATTTACATTTTTACATTATAGATTATATTTAAGTTTTAAATTTTTTGATTATTTAGGGTATTTTAGTCTGGCCGAAAATCATTAAAAGGCCACAGATGTACAGCGCCATAGCGGTACAGCATCATAGTGGTACAGCATCATTGTGATACAGGGGTTCTGCAAAAATATACAACAATATTAGATAAAATACCTTTAGATCTGGTGAATCCTAACTTGAGGGTCACTGATGGAATATACCAGGTCGGCAAGCCGTTCGATCTACCTGAACCCCTGAAAATAGGTGGTTAGATGGTCTTGATAACAAAGAGAGCCCTTGTTCCCGCGCGCGAGTTTAAATAACCTTCTTAGGCCTAGTGATGGGACACACATTTAGTGATGGGCAGTACTGAAATTAATCGCGATTCTTATTATTATTTTTATTTAGTGCGTAACTATTTCATCACAACCTATAAAACTCAATGTCTGTAGGTCTGTCTGTCTGTCTGTCTGTCTATCTGTTCTCTATACAAATTTATACCGTGTATACGGGTAATATAGGCGACATTTCCCCCCTATTCTTTTAACCCTTCCCCAACGCTGATATATTTTCGATGCAAATCTGTACCGTTTGACTGATCGGACTCAAAATTTAGAAATTTATTCTTAAAGTCTCGGTCGGTAACATATGTGACATTTTACCCCCTATTCTTTTAATCCTTCCCCTCCCATTATATATATTCGATGCAAATCTATACCGTTTGACCGATCGCACTCAAAATTTATAAACTTATTTTTTGGGACCCGGCGGGTAACAAAGGTGACATTTTCTCCCTCCCCTTTTATCTTTTCTCCTCCCCCTGATATATTTTCGATGCAAATCTATACCGTTCGATTCAAACCATTGGTTCCCCCCATAAATTTATTTTTAACTTAATCCTTAACCCGTGCAACGCCGGGTACGAACAGCTAGTTGGTTATAATGAATAACGTTCAGGTTTTTCCAATTTATATTTTATATAATTATTTTTTACTTCCCCTTATTCAGAAATTTTCTAAATGTATGTAGCAATTGTAACTTGTATGGAAATCAGACTAACAATTTTTGTATTACTTTTATCGATGGTAAATGTTAACCACGTACATTTGTACATAACAGGTTCACAAATTAATTGCATATTTTAATAATTTTTCTTCTTATTGCATCTTAGGTAATACTGCAGTGACTATAGAATGTTTACTATTCTACGTCATTTTACTTTAGTGGTATGTCGACGGTCGAAGCCTCGATCTTGCATCTTAGAAATTTGTCGGTAAAAATGTACATATATGTCTTTTTAATCGGCGCAGAAAATACGTGTGGCCATGATTTAAAACCCACTTCACGCTTAACTCTGCATTGTCCTTTACGAGGCAAACCATAGTATAAATAACTAGATTTTGTTATTTTGTAAATAATTTTCAAAGATCAATCTAGAAGGTGAATATCAGGTCAAATAACTGATAACCTCGGAGTTCTTTAGTTCTCGCTTTCCTGAGTTTTATGTGAAATTTTGAGAGTTGCATGTTTGGAAATAATTTACGATCGTTGGTCAAAAGTACAAAATCTTATCATTGAATTTCATCGGTTCGAAACTATCCTCTCTAGCTTTCAAATGTCTTCTAAATCAACGCTCTGTTAAGTAAAACGTCATTAATTAAGATTAGAATAGTGTTTACAGGTAGTGGTAATAATGGTGCTGCATTGAAATAATTTAATTGAGTCCCACCTCTATCATTCCGATTTAAATATTTCAGGTGGATTTACTAATAAAAAATAATTTATGCGTGGTTTGTAAAATATTTAAAACATATTGGGAAATACATTTATGATTATTATAGCTGGGAAGTAAAGTAATGTAAAAGCTTAAATTACGTAGCACCATTAATAATTAAGAAATAAAACAATATTTACCTTACATACGAGTATAGAAAATCCTCTGAATTGTTTTCACAGAATAATTAATAAATTAAATTAAAATTTTGTATTAAATTCACCCTCTTAAAGCTTGGCAAATTCATATTTAATACTATGTTTATTACAGAAATTAATTGATAGCCCAACAATTCGATTTCGTAATGATTAATTAACGATTTTATTTACAAATCTGCCTGCTTTGCTTTTATAAATAGTGTTGAATTTGGTATATATCCCGAAAAAACATGATCTTTATTAAAACAAGGAAAAACTGATCATTCCTATGATGTGCTCAACTTTTATAAAACTGTTTATATTCTGAATATATCACAAGGTAGGAGGATTCAACATTCGACATTCATTCCCATACTATTCACATAGATTTGGTGCACTGAAATAAATTTCAGCCAATATCCCGCATTGCAAACAGCCGAACGTTTCGAAGTAGCTTCATCCTGCAGATTCAATCCGCCGAGCTTCGCGAGGATTTTTGTTGTATTTTATCATATGGGAATGAAATCCCGATCATTTATCCAATTTCTCCTTCACCGTATGCGTCAGGAAGGTCGTATGTTTTCTGAAATTGGCTATAACCGTTTTACTCGACGTACGGCCAACAGAATAAAATATGTCGATCGCTGACTTTGTAAGATTTACGAAATACTTGCAGAAAATACCTCTTTTCAATTCCGTATTAAAATTTTAAACTATATTTTAAAATGGTATTGTTTAAATTACAGAAACTGATAAATGCATATGTTTAAAACATTATATGGAGATGCACTCGTAAACCGAGCTAGGTCCATATGTGACGCTCTCTCCGCTGACGGCATGTATATATTTCAAATTTTAACCCTGGTCAAGCTCCGTGGCTAGCTAGTGCTTTATATGTAATTATAAAGAAATTGGCACATAAAAGTGTTTTCTTAGAAAAACTAAATAATATTTTTGAAAAATTTTGGTCCTGAACAGAATTTTACTTAAATTTCTATTTTTTAAACTTTATAAAATATAAGGTTATATTTTACGATGGCAATCAAACTGATTAACCTTCATTGCCATTTTGATTGAAGTGAAATGATCAAAAAATTGATCATGCGTGTTTAATGAAATGTTTGAAATGTAATTCATGAATTATCAATGCAATATTGTAAAACCAGGTATAAATTCTATTTTAATTTTCTTTACATAAATAAATAAAAAATAAATACGTCTTAGAATGGACTGACCCCTAGTAATACAAATATTAAAAATGTCCTTAGGTTTTCACGGCCATTCAAAATCTTCTGTGTGTAGTTTTCTGGGGTATTCTGCCGTGTATATGTGACCTCTCTGGCCCGAGAGGACACATATACACGGCAGAATATTCCAGAAAACTATACACAGAAGAATACAAATATTCATTTTCGTTGTCTTTTAAACAATGGCAACAACGGGTTAATTCCATTTTTATTTATTTTCATCCAATTTCCAGTTTTATTTATTTTTATAAACCATTAAATATATAAATATATATAGAAAAATATGTAACAATACGAAAATAGTCATAAAATATCTTATTACCCATTACATTAACTGTGGTGAGAATAATTGGAGATGAAAGGCAAATGCATTTACTTTTTGACAAATTGCAAGCAACTGCGTTCAGATTCTCCTTACCACTAAGTGACAGGCGCGTGGAATGCATCTCGTGATTACACTAGCGAGAGTATAGAGAGAGTATTTATTATTTAAAATGAATTTGAAGTGTTAATTAACGGCACAATCAGGCTAGCGTAGTAACATATTACTTCATGCTTTGGCGTCGTAATTTTAACTGTGGTTGTTGCGATTAATTTAGTGTTTTGTCCTTAGGTAGGTGAAAGGAAAGGACACATCGCAGGTTTAAAGCGGCGCTTAATTACTCTCTTTCTTTTAACTCGTGACGTGTGATTGCTTGCTTGTCTGACGAAAAAACTTTGTATCGATTTTAAACCCTTTTCCCGTGATCCAATCAAGCTGAAACTTTACAAGCAGACTCGTGGCGACGGCCAAGAAGGTCTATCAAATTTTCGTTAATTTTTTTTTAATAATTAAAGTACAATTTTGGATTTTTCAAATTTTTAATGGTTTTTTCATACAACTCAGTAAGTTGTATGAAAACACTCCGACGCATCTGGTAGACACGAAACCCGAAAATGAGAAAGGGAGTATTGTTAAAACTTGGTTTTTATGGGCTAGTTTTTATTTAAGAATAAAGTACTCAATAAATGGAAATCATGCGATTACAAAATATTGTGTTCAAACCGAAGTATCGGCAGCAGGTATGCATAGTGGTAATAATCTTTCCCTTTGTTTTTATTATCTGTATATTTAATATTGAATGTTATTAATAACTTAATTTTGAATAAATGTGTAAAAAAAATTTGGAAACACACAGTATTGTCTGGAATAAAGGATTATTTATGTACCCTACTTTATATTTTTAATAAAACAATGTCATTATAGATATAATCATATACTGTTTATTTTATTTTGGTATGTCTTTCTTCTTCTAGTCTTCTTCTTCTATTCACTGCCTGGAAGGCCTAACAATAGCAAACGATGGTTGCTGCATTCTCGGTATATTTTGCCGGCGTTTAAAATAACGGATCATTAAAATAAAATAAAAATCTACCTCTTAATGCAGAGACACACGAACTGATAAATTTTTAATAATGCTTTTATTTCTCGAAATTATTATCTTCACTATATTTTTATATATTCCCAACTTTTAAGGAACGAATTTAAAACTCCTTTTTTAAATAATATTCCTAAATAATTATTATCATATCAGGCACATCTTTTAAGATATTCCATTGGAAATCGTATTATTCATATTGTTTTATTTTTAAAAAGCTTGATTAAGTGTATTTATTACTTAGTCGATCAGAAGTCTAAATCAGTAAAGAAATATTTTTTTAATTCAATTTATAAAATTTATTTTTGCAAAATTCATTCCACAAATGAGAAAATGTAATCAGTTTCGTCGTGCTAGGTATATAGGTACACGAAATCGTTCAGTTTTTTGCTGAGACATTATAAATTAATTAAACTGCTGTTAAAAGTTAATCTTGTTCCGGAAACCACCCCGTCTCACTCCAGCGTACGCCCTAGCAAGTGGGGGTGAGATTTGGAGAAGAGGGGTGCCTGGGTATTAAACAGTGTAAGGATCAAAGTTAAGGATTTCTAGAGGGTGGACAATTCACGACACACACGTCACAAGGGCAGTTTAATGAATCTTTAACACTAAATAACGGTTTCTATAATTAAACGGCTGCTTTCAGGATGACAAAACACACACATTTGTGATAATTAAATTTACATAATTGTTAGTAGCACGCAGTGAAATTAATCAGTCCGTCTGTTTCCCTATGTTTCACCCGTTTTCCGGGAAATACAGATATTAAAAAAATACTTAAGAAAATAAAAAAGACGTGAGCGATTATATTTTGTCGTTGATAAGAAAGAAATCATTTAGACTGTAATATGAATTGTTAAGATAATCAAATTTTAAGCTCATTTTTTAATATTTTTTTAAGCTTCAATGATTTTTTCCACGTTATGTGAAGTTTTTACAGAATATTACTTGATTTACAGAGGTAAATTATTATTATTGTCGTAAGTTCTATGTACACCCAAAAGACTCCTATACTCCTTTCCCATAAAAAATACAGTTTCGTCTCTGTGAGACATCTATAATATACATTAATTGAAATTTCCAGCATCTACTACGGATTAATACTATATGTTATATTTAAGATTTTCACGGGTAAAAGATGAGGAATTATTTTCTGGGGGAACCCGCGTCAAATAGTCCTGAAAAGGACTTTTACACTCCCGACGTTTCGAATAGATAGGAGATAGGACGAGTAAACCCAACTGTTCGGGGCAAGAGCCAGAATAAAAGTGAGTTAAAAATCATAATAGGTGCTAAAAATTATTGATTTATTTATTTGTTTAATAAAACATACTGATTGTATTATTTGTATAAATCTACTTATATTATTTGATTAATTACATCTACATGTTTCGGAAATACCTTTCCATTGTCAGGGTGTTTTATATATGTCAAAATATCAAAACGAATAATGTCTTTTGTTTTTGTTTTTCTAAATTATTTGAAAATTTATTTTTAAATATTATTGCTGAAGTTCTTGATTGCTCGGAATTATTGGAATTTTTTTTAGAATTGGGCTAGTAGTTAAATTTAATCGATTATTAATAATATTTTCTTTACTATTACATGCTTTACTAATTTCTAATGATTAGAAATTATTCAATTTCAGACTAACATTATTTATGTGTAAAATAGAAAGTCCTAAAATATTACCTGCATTTTATACAAATAATAATATAGGGAAACTCCTCATAAATTATAAAGATAAAGATAATAATAATATTTAACAATTCAGGTGTTTATAAACTGTCGTGTGTTTATAAAATGTACAGGGTTTCGTATTGGAAAAACCGGTAGAAATTTCAATGAAAGAGTGAAAGAGCATTTGAGATGTCTGAATAATCATGATTTTTCTGAATTTGCAAATCATTTATTAGAAAATGATCACAGTTTTGATAAAAATTTAGGACTTTCTATTTTACACATAAATAATTTTGGTCTGAAATGTAATAATTTAGAATCGTTAGTAAAGCATGTAATAGTAAACAAAATTTTATTAATAATCAATTAAATTCAACTACTAGCCCAATTCTATTTTTTTTCCAATAATTGCAGTAATCAAGAACTTCAGCAATAATATTCAAAAATAAATTTTCAAACAATTTAGAAAAACAAAAAATAAAAGACATTATTCATTTTGATATTTTTTTATATTTATTAGAGACACTAACAGGATAATAGGTACATGATACTCTAATAATAAAACATTTTAAATGAAGACTATGCCCATTATCCCAATAACAAGTGTCTTCGACACGCTCTAGTTACATGTATTTTTGCATTTAAGTATATTTTACATGTACATTTATGTGTATTGTATATTTAGTGTTTGAATATAGTGTGATTAGTATTTAATAAATAATTGATTTAATAGATCTATAGGTTTAAGTCATCGTTTAGAAAATGAGTGTTGTGTATTTTGACATATATACAACACCCTGACGATGGAAAGGTATTTCCGAAACATGTAGGTGTAATTAATCAAATAATATGAGTAGATTTATACAAATAATACAATCAATATTTTTTTTTAAATGTCAATCAACAATGTTGCTGAATCAATTGTTTAATAGCTGACTTTGTAAACGGGTAATGACTTTACTAATTGGTTTTTATATTATTGTTGTATTTTGTGGGTTAATTGTCAAAGTTGGGTTTTTTACTGCAATTCACAGGAACGGGCCAGCGCCATTTTTGTTTTAGAAAACCTGTGACAGTGGTCAAAACGAAAGTTGTGAAATGTAGAAATACGGGCCCAAAAAGTAACTTTGAAGGGATTTTCTAGGTGATAATACAGCAATATTCCGCGTCTCTCGTGTGTAATTATTTACATTAGTCTAATTCAGCAATTTCATGCAGGGCCCGTATCCAATGCATACCATGCTATTGCACCGTAATCGCAGGATAATGCCGGGTGAACGCGGCTAGTCTGCGACTTGTGGGGCCGTGGATGTCGTTTTATTAAAAATGCGAGGTTGTGTCTTCGCTAAAGAAAGGATGATGGACGATGGCGCATCCCTGCTGCTCTGACGGGCCTGTATCGTGGTCAATACTCATCTTGGTGGTGGGCTGGCCAGATGAATCTACATGGGACCCCGGTGCGGCCGCTCGTCGGAAATCGGGTTGTATCGATCGGCCGTCGAGAGCTGGTATTGTAAATTGCATATTATTTGAAGCACCGGTGGAGGTTCATCGTCGAAGAATACCAGACGAAAGTTGGCGCTGGATCTCCGCCGCGTTTCCGATGGACTAAAGTTTTGTGGAATCTGTGATCGTGACATTTCGGTTTTCTTCGTACTTTGAGTGACTCGCCCTCCGCGGCAATTAGAAATGTGAGTATGAGTATCATACTAGTAGTTTAAAATAATTTTGAAGTTGCAAAATACCCCAGCTTTGATACTTATTTATTTATTTTTGCGCCAGTATTTATTAGCGAAGATACCCGAGCCTGCATATTGTAAATTTAGTCTAGGATAAATATTTATTAAATTGTCGATGCAATGTTCTCTACTTTTTTATTGTGATAAATCTTTTTCCCCTAAGAATCAGGTAAATTGTACACTCACACCACACTGAACAGATTTTACACATCCTCACGGAATAGGTCTGTCGGCGGATCATGCACGGGTCTGCCGCAAAATATGAGATTGTCGTGCGCCTGCCGCTGGATCTAGCCGGTGGTGCATGTCAACCCCATGGAATGGCGGTCGCATATAGCACTATATATATATATATATATATATATATATATATGTCGTGGGTAAAAGATGAAGGATTATTATATTATTATAAGGTAAAAGATCACAGATAGCACTGGCCATTTTTAAAGGGATTTTTTGCTTTGTATATCGAGTTCTGTTTTGAATTGATGGCAAGCACACCCGTTCACTCTAGAAGTCGAGATCCAAGTGAAGCCTAATACGAGGCTAATTGCTGAATTTTTTGCGACCTGGTAATTTTTCTATTGTTGTTGGAAATTCCGTTATTGTTAGTTATATTAGTATGTTCATTGACTGCGTCTGTACTTGGAATCGCATTATTGGGGGCTGATTTTGAAAGGATTTTACAGTCGTTAAGATGGATTTCCAAGTATAAGGAATTCGGATCGCGTTGTCGCGGCAATTCTTGAAAGTGGCCAGTTTACCCAACGTTTCGGACAGATAGCTGTCCGAAACGTTGGGTACAAAATAACTGTCTTTCTCAAGACTACAATACGCGGATTATCCTAGAAAATAATCCTTCGTATATATATATAGCTTGAGCAACTTGTTGGTCTTGTGGTTAGAACTCGTGATCCAAAGGTCGCGGGTTCGCACCTCACTCCAGACCAGCAAGATAGTCCTATTTTCATAGCACAAGCGTTTAGCTTAGTTTGAAAATAGTAAGAATATTGATGTAACACGTGTTCCGTGTTTGCATCTCTATTTAAATATATATATATTAGGTCCTTACATATGAAATTGGCGTTTAGTATGGGAGGAACATAAAGCCGATTTTTTTTTATTATAATATATTTATTTAATCAAAGTATGTACCATTGCTATCTATGCACTTTTGCCATCTCATAGGTAGTTCATCGATCCTTTTACTAAAAAAACCATTCGGACGGGAATCAATAAAATCTTTGAAGGCGGTTTGGACTGCCCCATCGGAGTTGAATTTTTTCCTTTGCAAGAAGTTATCCAAATTTCGAAAAAAATGGTAATCTGTTGGGGCAAGGTCCGGAGAGTACGGTGGATGTCTTAGACATTCCAATTGAAGCTCCTCTAATTTGGTAGCCGTCTGTTGTGCAGTGTGTGGTCTAGCGTTATCATGAAGCAGCAGTGGCCTAGAGCGATTAACCAGCCTCGGTTGTTTAGCAGCTAGCTTTTCCATCATGGTTTGCAGTTGCTGACAATAGACATCTGCCGTAATCGTCTGGCCAGATTTAAGAAAGCTGTAGTGAACGACACCAGCACTAGTCCACCAAACGCTCACAAGTAACTTTTTTGGAGTCAATTTTCGCTTGGGGCATGGTTTGGCTGGTTCGGCAGGGTTCAGCCATTGCGATGAGCGCTTCCGATTATCGTACAGGATCCACTTTTCATCACAGGTAATGATTCGATTTAAAATCCCTTCATTATTGTGCCGGTTGAGTAATGCAACGCAGCAGTCAACGCGCGTTTGTTGATTTGCTTCACTCAATTCGTGAGGTACCCACCTTTCAAGCTTTTTCACCTTACCAATTTGCTTCAAGTGGATTAAAACAGTTTTATCACTAACACCGCAGCCTGCAGCTAACTCGGATGTGGTTTGCGATGGATCCGCTTCCACAATAGCCTTCAATTCTTCATTATCAACTTTGGTCTCCGGCCGTCCACGGGGCTTGTTCTGCAGGTCGAAATTTCCAGAACGAAAACGTTGGAACCAAAAACGCACTGTGTTTTCTTTTGCGGCACCGTCGCCATACACATCATTAATCCTTCGAGCCGTTTCTGCAGCACTGGTGCCACGGTGGAACTCGTACTCGTAAATAACGCGATATTTCAAGTTTTTCATTTTGTAAACTGAGTGACGCAAAGAAAAAAACAATTGAGGAAAAAACAAATGAATTATAATTTTCAAAACACAAATACATGAGTAAATAGCTGTATAAATTTGGATTTGGAATTCCTAACCAAAGAGAAGATATTTGAGATCAAATTTGCCAGTACGGCAAAACGCCAATTTCATATGTAAGGACCTAATATATATATATATATATATATATAATATATATATATATACATGGTATGTTCAAAAAGTACCGCGAATTTTGTGTTTTTTCAAAAATTATTTATATATTCATAAATATCTATTTTGGCCCCATTAAAGTAATCCCCACCAGATATTATACACTTGTGCCAACGTTTTTTCCAATTCTCAAAGCACTTCAAAAAATCATTTTTTGTGATCTTGTTCAGCTCCTTCTTCGATGCCGTCTTTATCTCCTAAATCGTAGCATAGCGTCGTCCTTTCATGGGCTTCTTCAGTTTCGTAACGAGAAAAAGTCACAGAGGGCTAGATCTGGGGAAGACGGTGGCTGTGGCATCATTAGTGTGTTGTTTTTGGCCAAAAATTTGCCCACAATAAACGATATGTGAGCAGGGTCGTTATCATGATGCAAAAGCGAATTTTTGTTCTTCCACAAATCCGGGCGTCTCCGGCTGATTGCTTCGCGCAATTGGGCATAACTTGCAGGTGATATTCCTTGTTATTGTTCTATATTATTGTCCGTTCTATGTTATATCTTGTGGCAAGAACTCATGATGCACCACGCCCTTGCCATCGAAGAAAACTGTGAGCAAAACCTTCATATTCGACCGAATTTGGCGCGCTTTTTCGGTCTTGGCTCCTGCGGCAGCTTCCATTGGGTTGATTGAGCTTTGGTTTCCACGTCATAATCATAAAGCCATGATTCGTCACCAGTTATGACCCTCTGGTGCAAATTTGGGTCGTCGCGGACAGAGTCTAACAGCTCCTTAGCAATATTAATGCGATGCTGTTTTTGGTCGAAATTGAACAATTTTGGTACGAATTTTGCGGCCATTTCATGCCCAAATCATCGGTAAAAATCAGATGACACGAGCCAATCGATATGTTTAGGTCCTTAGAAACTTCTCTAACGGTGATTTTCCAATACTATTTTCTTCACTTCATCAATGTTTTCGTCTGATGTTTACGTGCTCGGGCGTCAGGCACGTTCTTCGTCGTTCACATCTTCTCGGCCCTCTGAGAATATTTTGTACCACCGATAAACGTTGCTTCGGTCCAAGGTAGCTTCATCATATGCCACAGTTAACATTCGGAAAGCGCCCGCGCACTTAATTTTGTTTTTCACACAAAATTTGATACAGATTCTTTGATCCATTTTTTGGAATAGGCAAAAATCGAAGACGAGCCAAAACACGTGAAAACAAAGCAGCTGTCAAAAATTAACTGAACATTCAAAATAGCCAAACTTGTCGTCATAAGTGAGAGACATGAGTACCAACATAAGCCACAAAAAATCGAAAATCGAATACGTAACCTGCGGAAATTCAAAATTCGCGATACTTTTTGAACAGACCTCGTATGTATACATGTAGTGTATAAGGGTTACGTACATTGCATTACGCATTTGAAAGGTCTTTGTGAGAGATCTATTAAGGGAAAGGCGTTAAAGATTGCACATATCTATTTCGTGCATTACTGGAAAGAAATATATGGCCGTTTTAGTGACTGAAAAAATCTACTGTGGTGCCACTAGCAGCGCCGATTTGGCGGTAAAATTTTGAAACTTCGGCAATACGTCGAGTATAAGGACCCTCTTAAATTGATTTTCAATTCGTACTCATTAATCGTTGAGAAAATTACAAAATTCATTTCTAAATAGTTAACAAACATACATTTTATTCAATTCAATTTCAATTCAATTCAATTTTCAATTCTATTTATTTATTTATAACAAAACATTAACATTACAAAAATATGTTTAATTCGTAAATATTATTAAAAAGTGAGATAATACACAAACAAAAAATATCAAACGTATATAAATTCATTCATATCAAAGGTGTAGGAGCCCATGTATATATGGTATATATAAATGGTACATACCCATGAACATTAGTACATTTAATTTGAACAAATCAGTGCAGAAAATTTGGAACCTAGTTAATTATGGATTGGAACAAAATTTTAATAATAATTCTAATATGGAGGAATAAAATTATTGTTTCTATCTTATATTTACTCGTATATATAATTTTTTTTCTTTGTTACTTATCCAGACCTACATACATCTTCTATTTGTCCAGATCAAATTTCTCTATATTCTTATTGCTACGTAGTTATTCATAATTTCATATAAAAATCTATACCTATAAAACTCAATGTCTGTCTGTCTGTCTGTCTGTTCTCTATAAAAATCTACACCATTTGTCCGATTCGATTCAAATTTTGCATACTTATGCATGTAATGTAATGTAAATGTCACCTATGTTACCCGGCAGGTAACATAGATGACATTTCTCCTCTATTCTTTTACCCCTTTCCCTCCCCCTGATATATTTTCGATGCAAATCTGTATCTTTCAACCGATCGCACTCAAAATTTGGAAACTTATTCGATAGGACTTAGAAAGTAATGTAGGCAACATTTCTTCCCTATTCTTGTACTTCTTTCCCTTCCCCTGATACATTTTCGATGCAAATCTATACCGTTCGAACAATCGGACTCAAAATTTGGAAACATATTCTTTAGAACCCGGCGGGTAATAAAGGTGATGTTTCCTCCCTCGCTTTTTAGTCTTTCTCCTCCCCCTGATATATTTTCGATGCAAATCTATCCCATTCGAATCGAACCTTTGTTTCCTCCATAAATTTATTTTCAAATTAATCTTTAACCCGTGCAATGTCGGGTACGAATAGCTAGTATCAGATAAATAAGAAATAAGTAGTCATTGTTACTACGTTTTTTTTATTTACTAAGCACTTATGAAAATATGTTTGTGTAATGCTATCGAGAATAAAGGATAAATCATTTTTTAACTATGCAATGAAGTGGTCAAATAAGAGCAGATCTGTAATCTAAATAAGGCACGTGTTTATTCCAAACCCTACGCAAAAGGGAACATGAAGGAGGGTTAAGGGGTTGGTAATTAATTAGTTGGCTGTGGGAAGGGTCACTGCCGATCGTTTCGCCGTTAACGATCACCCTTTCTGCGTAAGAGAGGGCGGGCAGTCAGGGATAATACATCCATCAATTATGTTTTATCGATTTCTGGTGACTGGTATACAAATTGATTTTCAAAGCCTCGCATACCTATGTATATTTAAATTTATTTATCGGCGCACGTAGATAAATTCATAAAAGAACTATTAATACGCCGTGCTGAGTTGTCCGTGAGTTAATAACCGCATCTCTCGGAAAAGTTTAGCGCTAACACGCCTTATAGCCGTGAATTGGTTTAAATTATTGATAGATTGATAAACGAAAGATGAAAGTTTTAACTGGGGCAGTTCGCCATCTGGTAAGACAACTTTATACGTCGGTAAAATTAAACTTCGTTCTTTAAAGTAAATTAAGAAAGTTTTCTTGTTACAGAGAATCGGTCATCGCAATTGAAAAATAATTAAAAGTTTAACTACACACAAACTTGATATTGAACCATTAATATAATATACATTTAAAATAAGTCATTAAATATGTACTGAAATTTTAAATTCAAAAGCAATAACATAATTAATATGAATATGATAGCAGTTACATTTTGCGGGTAAAAAGTGAATAATTTAATCCAAAACGAAACCAACGAAAAAAAACTTTTTTCGTTTCAATAATCGTTTTTTTTTAATTTTTTGAACTCTTTTGGAAATTAAGGCTCAAAAAGGCTGGGTTATATTGAAACACTTATTTACCTTTAAAATAGAGGTACTAAGACTCGTGAATATGTTGAAATGAACACATAAAAACTATTAGTTGAAGAAAAGCTGCACATTTCAGACATTTTTCCGCAATGAGAAATATGACCTATTACATCTTATTACTACGGAGCAGTAGAGGCTTAGGAACAAAGAGGTGGTCTTAGATGTAAAAGTTGTGGAAAAAATGTGGGACTTGATTAAAATTGCCTGTGATTTAATACGTATTGCGGAAGATTAATAATGAATTAATAATGATTTAAATTCTTCTCCAAAGCGCTTTAAAAAATTTTACGCACAAAATAAGCATTGTGATTATATTTATTATTTTTTTTTATCTTATTTTAATAATAATATCACCACAAAGTTCAAGCTTTCATACAGAAGAATAACAATTCTTCAAACAATTAAATTTTTTATTTAATCTTTTGATTTAAAAATCTGTCATGCAATACTGGTAAATTATGGACTCCAAAATGCTTCGAAGTGTCTGCAAAGAGGGTCATATAAATATGGCATAATAATCTACAAAACTATATACAGCACTGTCTGCATTTATTGAAAAGCACGGGCCACGAGTGTTATAAATGTATATTTGTTTTACAAATATAAGTATTTTCTTTTAACTCCCACAAATTATTTTGTTCTTACGCAATTTTATATAAAACAGGTAAAGTAATATTAATTTTAACGTTGATATTTTCCAGATCTCATTTTTAATTTAGTAATTACTTGTAAGCAGGTGTAACAGAACTTGCTTATTTAGAAATATGTATAAAAATTATCAAAATCCGAATATAAAAAACATGAACATTATATATACATGTTTATATTATGGAATTAATTATCATAATTATTAATAGCTGAAAATATTGTACGCCAATCTGCGTAGTATAAGGAACAAATTTCATGAGATTGAAATATTAGTATCAAAACACACGGATGTTGATATAATGATATTTTGTGAAACTTGGCTATTCAAAACTGAATGTAATTATTTTAATCTAAAGGGATATAGTGGAGTTTATAGCTGTAGAAATTCTATTACAAGAGGTGGTGGTACTGTAATCTACATAAAAGAAACATTAAAATTTAATCTACTATATGAATCTGAGAAATATAATGTACTAATAGTTGACGTACTTATCAATGACAAAAAACAAAAAATATGTGGGTTCTATAGATCACCCACTTTTGACCAAGTGAACGAATTTATTGAAGGTCGTGATGATATATTATCAAAATATAATAATATGATTGTCGCGGGAGATAGTAATATCGATATATTGGATGATGACTCAGTAGCAGTGTTTTCCTACAGATGTGCTTTCCTACAAAAAAGTAGATTCCAACTATTATAAAATAATAAATAAAATGGATCATGCTCATGCAACCCGGGTGACAGAGGAATTAAGTACTTTGATTGATTATGTTCTGGATACTTCATCTAGAAACTCCTTTAAAATTGTTTTAAGTGATTGGTCGGGTCTAGATCATAAAGTGTTAAATATATGTGTCACTAATATACCAAACCAGAAACAAAAATAAAGTTTTGTTTAGAAAAATATTATTAACCGTGACTTATTTCAAAGCCTTGTGAGAAATCGTGTTAATACAACAGAAACAAGTAGTGATAAATTTGAAAGTCTTTTGACAATTATAACAGCAACCTCTATAAAACGTTATCGGACTAAAATCGATAATGGATGGATCACCCCGAACATAATGGAAATGATTACCTTTAGAAATAGACTATGAATAGCTATGCAAAAAACTCAAAATGCATCCGAAAGCCTTGAAGATAAATTCAAGCAATACAAAAATAAAGTATCAAAGGAAGTTAGGAAGTAAGGAAGGCTAAAAAAATTAAAAGCCTTAAAGATAAATTCAAGCAATACAAAAATAAAGTATCAAAGGAAGTTAGGAAGGCTAAAAAAATTTACATAGAATCCAAAATAAAACGTACCAATGGGGACGGAAAGAAATTTTGGAAAGTTAAAATATAAACTTTGGTCAATATAAAGCACATAAACTGAATTGCATTGAAGAACTGACCGTATCGGAAATAGATATTTGTGATAGTTAAACCATAGCAAATACAATGAATGAATACTTCGTTACTGTTGGAAAAAAACTGGCCCTAAACTCACAACAAAATAATGGCAATTATGGATTAACGAACAATAGATTAGTAACCTCGTTAACTAGAATGTTCTTAGCTCCAACTGATAAAGCTGAAATTATAAATATTATAAAAAGCCTTAAAATGAATGACTTGTGGATATGACGGAATAACAACATCAGATATTAAAAATCTGCAAAATATAGTTGTTGAGCCTGTGTCAAAATTGAATTTATTAAAGATTATGAATTTTCCCTATAATAATGTTTAAAAATTGACAATATAGTACCAATTCATAAATCGGGCAATAAAAAGGATGCGGGTAGCTATCGTCCAATTAGCCTATTCAGTACTTTCATTAAAATTTTTGAGAAAGTATTTACTGGGGAAATATTTTGTTTATGCTGACGATACTCTACTGATTTATAGCGGGGATGGCAAAAGCAACTTACAGAACAAAATTAATGATGATTTGTATGTATATCTTTCGTGGCTGAATAAAAATGCACTTAGTATTAATGTAAAAAAACTAATTACATGATTCTAAAGCAAAAAAATAAACCGCCTTTAAGCCTAACTCTTTCTATAAAGGGATATATTATAAAACATAGTGATTGTGTGAAATATCTAGGGCTTGAAATAGATGAGAGACTTCTATGGACGAATCATATCCGAGCTCTTTTAAAAAAACTTAGGCCTATAGTTGGTGAGATGAAAAGAGCTGAACTATTTGATACAAGATTTAAAAAAATTATCTACAATGCTTTTATTCTCCCTCATATTTTATAAGGCATTATTATTTGGTCATAGTGTAATTCACAGGCGCAGGGAATGATACAAAGAACTTTAAACAAAGCCCTTAAAACGATCTTCAGCCTGGATCGTTACACCAGAACCACTGACTTATACAGGATCACCGGCATGCTTAACCTGGAGGATCTGATATATGTGAAAAAGATAAAGATGATTTACAGAATACAGAATAAGTTGTTGAAAACGAATATCGTTCTTTGCCAGACGTTCATAGACAATACAGAGTATAAGAGATTATAATATAAGAAGTAATATACCGAGTACTAATAAGGGAAAGATATGGTTTCTTATACATTGCGATCGACTTCTATAATGGGTTCCCCAATTCCATAAAGGAATTGAATAGTGTGGAACTTTTCAGTAAACGGCTAAAGGGATTCAGGTTGGAGAGGAGATAATTGTTTGAAAAGTCAATGTGAATAATCACATTTAATTTAATATTTATACCCATTTATTTTACTGTATTTACTGTCCCCTAATACTAGCATACAATTACTGTTTGGGGACATGATATTTACTTATATATGTACCTTTTAATATGTGTCATTAAAATAAAAAAATCACTTTAACTTAATAATAAAAAAATTGCATGTTTTCATTGATGATACGCGATTTAAAAAAAAAAACAATTTAAAACACGTTGTTGACTTGTACGTACATCTATTTTACCAACATTCTGACTCTCTTTTTAGCATGTTACTAGTTTCGACTATATTCCTCCATACGGTAGACAGTGTGTATGGAAATTTCTTAATATTTTGAAACAATTTCGCCTACCTAACTTGTAGGATTATTTTGTTCAGGGAAGCTTTTGATTTTTTTGAATTCAGAACACGTGAATGTAAAGTAAAACAATTGAGGGACATTGATATGTCGTGAGAAACTCGTTACGGGTAAATAAAAATATAATTTTATTTATCTTTTCTAAGAATGAGACCCAAATATAATTTAATTTTATGACGTGTGAATAAATTGAGATTAATTCTTCTAATATTGAAAAATGAAACGTAATCTAGTGACACTGCAACACTCACCAATTGCGCTACACAATACGCACCGCAGTCTACACCCACTGTACTATTCTATATAGTATTACTTACTAGTACGTGATTATCACGCGAATTGATCGCACGTACATTCAACGGAGTGACTGCGACTGAATTTAGAGTGACAACGGAGTTATTGTTGATATTGATATCGCCATATTTGCCATACGCGGCGCACCACTAATCCATCAATCTGGTATGAAAAGTAGATCTACCCTTATTTTTTACTAGGATGAATTATATTCAATTTGCATTATAATATCTATTATCGTTTCTTTTGAAACTGCTTTAAAAATAATAGAAAAATGCACGTGAGTTTAAAGAACAGTAGAAAATCACGAATAAAACTTTTCCAAGCAAACATTTATTTAAATGTACACCATAACCCACCAAAAGCTTAACTTGTTTAAAACTTTCAACCCCCAAACATTTTTACCCAAAATGGAGTACAGATAACAGTCATTTTTTATGCCGAACTCTGTCGGGGGGCATTCTAGCCTCTGGAGGGATCGATGATTTATATGACCGCAATAGCTAACATTTTTTATATTTCAAATTTTTTTGTGATATATTATATGCAATATGCCGATATTGCTAGATATGTAGCGCGAGATTGATTCAAAATTATAGATGCAATTTGTCACAACTATTACAATCGATTCGGAAATTATCTGACTAAAGGAAAACTTAGTCAAACAATTTACAACAAGGTTGTGATGCGTGAACAGTCTCCGTCAATTCCACAGTTGGACATAATGGATGAGTCCGTCTCTTCCAGCATAGAGGAGAGTTTGTACTAGTTAAGGAGACATGACAAACTTCTACATAAGAAAACCAAACATAACAATCTAAATTACTGAAACTTACTGAATTATTTACTCTTTGCTCGTACTTTATTCAACTGACTTACTTATTTTTGGATGAAGCTATGTTTATATTTATTAAACATGACGAAATAAATATACACTTAACCCAGAATAATAAATGAATAATTTGGGAACAATATTTGAAAGTTTACAGAGAAAAGTACTGGGAAGAATTTATGGATTTGTGAAGGATAGGGAAGTTAGGAGAGTAAAAAGTAACCCATAAAAACCAAGCTTTTATTATACTCCCTTTCTTTGTAAAATATAACATTAATTAAAGACGAATTATAACATATAAGATAACACTAAACTTACAGTAATTTAATATATTTCTAAAATGTCAGATGTTTTGAGCTTTGATAAGACACTTCATGCTTTGAAGATTAAATTCTAAAAACATTTGTCAGTCAAATTAGATTTTCGACATTCGTAGTGAAGTACTTATTATGTATACCGACGGAGTAATTCAAATTTAGAAAATATTCCGCGACGTTGTCGGGCCGCCGTTGCTAATCAAACTTTTCTAATGATTCCAATTTGAAAAAAACAATAAAATTTCTGAATATCCGAAATTATGCTATAATTTTTTTTTTTAACGAGCAATTGAAAGATCTTCTTGATTGTCGCCACGAGTCTACTTGCCAAGTTTCAGCTCGATTGGATCGCGGGAAAAGGTTTAAAGATCGATCCAATTTTTTTTTTGACGGCAAGCCGGCAAGCAAGCACGCAGACGCCACGAGTTAATATAAAGGGAGTAAATGTGTAAAATATAAAGGGAATAAAAATACGATTATCATATCACATGACAAAATTAAATTATAAGGAAAATAATCATATATAAACTGTAATTCGGTGAAAATTAACATCGTTTGAAACATTTTTCGGCGGGATAACTTGAACATTTCATTATTATACAAAATAGAGATTTTTACAATTCTATTTCATTTAGAATATTTTGAGTTTGTTCAAATCTTTCAGAACATTGCTGGATTTATGTCACAGAGACATTATTAATCAATTAACGTAAAGTATATTGCTCTCAAAATTCCGTAAAAATCAACTGTAGATTTTCTCATTAGCGACATCTGTGGGGATTTAGGGGAATGAAAAGGGCTTTGTACAGGCCGCATGGAAAGGCGGTTACAACTCATATGTGAAAGCTTTCCACACAATTTGAACATATATACAACTTCCAAAAAATGAATAAGCATGGTATATTCTATCATGGGTGGAAATGGCGAATGTTACAGTGTGTAAAGTGATCACTTAAGCCAACCATAAGATAGGTCATAAGTCCTATGTACACCCAAATGACTTCTATACCTACTTTCCCATAAAAAATACAGTTTCGTCTCTGTGAGATATCTATAATATACGTTAACTTTTTCATTTAAATCTCTTCCTGAAAATATTGAAAAATTAGTGATTATTTTTACATAGTGTTTTTACAAAATCTTTCTTACGCTGTTTTACTTGTTCGCTGTTAAACATATTTTTACTCATTTATGTTAGTGGGCTAGTAGGTCAATGATCTACCCCCTGAAATGTATAATAACCTGATGTGTGCGATTCAAATAAATTTAAAAATATAAAACGTTATATCTCAGTAACGAATCAAAATACCTATAAAATTCCAGAATTTTCGACTCGTAATTTATGCAAAAATACACTTGTAAAGTATTGTGGACTGGCTATAATACACCCTGTATAGGTACTTATATGATGCTTACCATATTTTTCGGACCATACGAAGTATTTTTACACTAAAAAAATAACTCAATTGGGATGGGTCTTACAGTCCGAAGTACGTACGTCCATAGGTACGAATTTTTATTTATGATACGCTGCAAATATGTGCTTCCTATAAATTTAACTCGGAGGGATTCGTATGAATCGAGATAATGGGTTTTAATAAAAATAAGTCGGAGAATCTCATGAAAATAAATTGGGAATTCTCATAAATTACAAAAACTATCGACACAAGCAACAGAAATGAGTCGATTAAAAATGATTTTAATGGTTATAATGTAGGTATCTTTCGATAACAATCAAAGAATTGTGAAGAAAAAGATTGGAAAAAAAATAATTTAAAGATTTTTTTTGTAATAATTTTTTTATAAACATTTACACTTTGTTTGGGTTTTCGTCTGTTGTGTTTTATCATCCTAAATATCTTTTTCCGAAAAGTGTCCCATAAATTTTGGATGCATCATATGGTTCGATGCCTCTTGTCATTCGCAAAATACGGTATCTCTCTCGTGGAATTCTTACTACAAGTTACTCTTATTACATGATAAACATGGTATTATTTTGTAATTATGGACCCATTTCTAAAAAACTTTTCCTAGAGTAATGGTATTAATATTATATCTAATTTAAAACTGTTAATACGTAGTGGAGTTCCATTTTAATTTTTTAATTAAAATAGATACTTTTAAACTTTTTCCAATGTTTTTTTGACGGTACCGTTTACAGACTATAAAGACTATCTTCAGACTGGTAGATAATTCTCTTAAACTGTATATTTTAATATTTATTATTAATACCATTTAAGTAGGTACGATAGAGGTTGCCAGTGTGCAATATGTACAAATTATATCTTCGGGTTTTTCTGCGATGTCTCTTAAAGGTGGAATCAAAGTCTTGAGAAAAGAGAGTTAAATACTTGGTAGTTTGTAACTGTATCCATAGAGGAGGACCCATAAAAACTGGAAAAGCTCGGGAAAATCCAGGAAAATTTCGGATCCGGTTACAACTTCTTTATTTGTAGTACTTTTAAACTTTTGCGAGATGGACTTATAATATTAGAATGGCACCAACACAGCCAACAGGTATTCAAGTACAATGTCGACGATTAACCCTAAGACAGACGGTTTTGGTAGTTAAACTAAGCAAGTAAAGAACTCGGGTGTTCTTATAGAGACTGTCACATGTGAAGGAAATGAAGCAATTAAACTTATGTAGATTAGTTGAGCCGAAAGGTATGTTGCGAAAAGTGGTAATATACGATACACCAAGGGACCGCGAACAAAAATCTCTTCTGGAGGAAATCTTCGAATTCAACCTGGAGGGAAAGAAACATGACTAAAGCAGAGTTTGTTTATATTAGGTCCTTACATATGAAATTGGCATTTTGCCGTACTGGCAAATTTGATCTCAAATATCTTCTCTTTGGTTAGGAATTCCAAATCCAAATTTATACAGCTATTTACTCATGTATTTGTGTTTTAAAAATTATAATTCATTTGTTTTTTCCTCAATTGTTTTTTTCTTTGCGTCACTCAGTTTACAAAATGAAAAACTTGAAATATCGCGTTATTTACGAGTACGAGTTCCACCGTGGCACCAGTGCTGCAGAAACGGCTCGAAGGATTAATGATGTGTATGGCGACGGTGCCGCAAAAGAAAACACAATGCGTTTTTGGTTCCAACGTTTTCGTTCTGGAAATTTCGACCTGCAGAACAAGCCCCGTGGACGGCCGGAGACCAAAGTTGATAATGAAGAATTGAAGGCTATTGGGAAGCGGATCCATCGCAAACCACATCCGAGTTAGCTGCAGGCTGCGGTGTTAGTGATAAAACTGTTTTAATCCACTTGAAGCAAATGGTAAGGTGAAAAAGCTTGAAAGGTGGGTACCTCACGAATTGAGTGAAGCAAATCAACAAACGCGCGTTGACTGCTGCGTTGCATTACTCAACCGGCACAATAATGAAGGGATTTTAAATCGAATCATTACCTGTGATGAAAAGTGGATCCTGTACTATAATCGGAAGTACTCATCGCAATGGCTGAACCCTGCCGAACCAGCCAAACCATGCCCAAGCGAAAATTGACTCCAAAAAAGTTACTTGTGAGCGTTTGGTGGACTAGTGCTGGTGTCGTTCACTACAGCTTTCTTAAATCTGGCCAGACGATTACGGCAGATGTCTATTGTCAGCACTGCAAACCACGATGGAAAAGCTAGCTGCTAAACAACCGAGGCTGGTTAATCGCTCTAGGCCACTGCTGCCTCATGATAACGCTAGACCACACACTGCACAACAGACGGCTACCAAATTAGAGGAGCTTCAATTGGAATGTCTAAGACATCCACCGTACTCTCCGGATCTTGCTCCAACAGATTACCATTTTTTTCGAAATTTTATAACTTCTTGCAAAGGAAAAAATTCAACTCCGATGGGGCAGTCCAAACCGCCTTCAAAGATATTATTGGTTCCCGTCCGAATGGTTTTTTTAGTAAAGGGATCGATGAACTACCTATGAGATGGCAAAAGTGCATAGATAGCAATGGTTCATACTTTGATTAAATAAATATATTATAATTAAAAAAAATCGGCTTTATGTTCCTCCCATACTAAACGCCAATTTCATATGTAAGGACCTAATACCATGAAGAGGGTATCAATGTTTGGACGTCACAATAACTAATCAGTCAAATGCGTATATATGGTGCAGCCAGAGGTAAGGAGAGTACTAATTAATAATGGTATGTATTTCATCGGATGGCTGCTGGCCTGCAGGGTAAGGGATTTCGTGGGGGCGACCAGATATTTTAAGTGTCATAGGTACGGCCACACCTCAAAAGTATGTTCACAGAAGGTGATTACGTGTAAGCACTGCGCTTTGAAAGGGCATGAAAAGGACGCACGCCGTACCAAATCTGGACCATCGAAGCATGCAACGTGCACCAGATACCGTAAACCTGCCGACCACCCAACCGGTGACCCGGAATGCCCTGCACAGAAAGCTGCATGTGACGCAGTGGCAAAAATTACAAATTACGGTTAGCTCAAATTTGTAAATTCAACATGTTTTTATTAGGATGGAAAGTTATTCCTTCACATTTAATCTTTATGTTTGACAACCAAATTTTACTTTAAAAACGTTTTTTTGTTTTAATTTAATTAAAAATTTAATTTCTTGTTTGTTGCGTCACATCTGATAATGAGACGCCGATAATATTTATAATTGTAGCAATTTATTGCAATAACATAACTTTTTCTAACTCTCGTATAGGTGGTTCATGTCGGATGAGATGCAAAAACACCTGTCGTATTTCGAGGTAATTATTTCAAATTCAATGGTCAAGAACAGCCTTTTTATGAGGGAATTTCAAAATAAATTTTAAATAATAATTTATTTTCTCTCGTCACATTGTAACTTTGTGCCAACTTATTGATTTCATATTTTCTTTTAAATCTAACTTCATCCATAATTTTTAAATTATGTTAAAAAAAATTCCTTCAATATATGAAATTGTTAATCTAAACCTCTTTTTGTTACACACCTAATTGCACCCGTAGAGATAAACAATTCAACCACAAAGATGTGGGGAAGTACACCAAGGAAGTAAGAATCATCACTTGTGTCACTTGGAAGAGGATAATTTCAATCACTGACTTTTTCTACAGCTACGAGGGTCTTTTGAATGTATGATAAGAAGCAAGTTATATGACGTTTTGAAGAAAAAAAAAGATTTAATTTTTAATAGTTTCCATTGAGTATTACACTTGTTCTAGCGAGTTTCAAATTTTTCGACTGCGTCAGAAAAGTAGCATTTGTCAAGCTCCAAAATACTGTAGCGAGACTGTGTACCTACTTAATGCTGGTAACAACTCAGCAACGTCAGTCAGTCGAGACTGCATTCTCTTTCTTGAATATTCAACGACATTCTATGACGCCCTTAAATACTTTACTGGAAAAGCTTAGAATATTCTACAGACTTCTCTTTACTACTAGAACAAACCTTTCGGAGGAATCAAATAGGATATTTATAAATATATCTATAATATATATATATCTATTATATATATATATATATAATATAAAGAAGCACGTGTTTCCCTACCCGCCAAGTTTTCTCCACAAACAGCCACAACCACCCACCGGTGGTTATGGTGGTGGATAGCCCTTGGTGTCATATCGAAAATATGCGATTTTGGTGGGGGTGGCTTTGCGTGGGTGGGAGTGGGTGACGAAAATGTGATTTCTAGCACATTGTTTTGTTATGGGATGGCCACAAATGCTTCAGATTGTTTCAAAATAGGCGCGCCGGCTGTGTCGGTGAGTCTAGAAGGTTCCGGAAAAACCTGCTCAAGAAAGTTCTGGAAGGAGAAGGTTCTAGAAAATTCACGAAAGTTCTATAAGGTTCTTAACTGAGTGGCGAAATGTGTCTAGAAGGTTCCTGTACATTCGATGAATTTCTTGAAAGTTCTGGAAGGAGAATATTCTAGAAGATTCGCGAAAGTTCTATGACGATCCAAACAATGTACTAAAAAACTACGCGTGCGATGCCGCGCGGGCACAGCTAGTATATCTATAAAGGCGTCATGCAACGCGGGGTCAGCAGCTAATTTCGTAGTGACAACTATTGCGACATTCCCGTAGTGTAAAACAGTGTGATCAATGATTCGTGATAAATGAGTGTGTGAAGTATTTGGGAGTCATTAAAGGACTATAAAATTACGATCGGTACTACAATTAAACGGGTGTTCAGTGACATTCTCTGGTAATAAATTAAACGAAATTAATTTCTAGTATTTTCATTTGCCTCTCAAGGCCACGTCCCGTAACAATACGTTTTGACGGTAATGACAATAAACACCTTAATTTTATCGTACGAGAATTTCTTCCACCTAGCCAAATTATCAAGTTTGGGAAAAGAAAGAAGCAGTAGGCCAAGTTCGTGCAATTTTGTCATTGCGACGGTCGATTTGTAGGAGTATTTCTTATCCCCATTAACTATGAATCAAGATGGCCATTCACTTCCTTAAATAAAATCACTGCTTGATGTCCTTTAATTTTCATGGAAGTCAATTCCGTGATCTCCATAAAAATGTAAGTTCGTAAAAACGGATGTTCTAGACCTTTCTAAAGTGTTGTTCCAAGGGAAATATTTCAAGGGATTCGGATAATGCGCAATTCCATCTGCTCACCTTTTCATTACAATATTATAATTTTGACACCTTTAATTAGAATTTAAAAATTTACATCACTATGTAAAATATTTGTTGACTTACATTGACCATTTTGTGAATTCAGTCTTTAATTTGAGGCAGGGACCATCACACACAATAAAGTTTTGTGTAGGATGGTAAGTTATTGTAACCACATTGTTATGAAAATTTAACTCGCTATGGAAAATTTACTCTATTGAGAGTTTAGGAATTTCATGGGTCTTAACGATGGTGAAATCAAAATTAGAAAACATAATTAGTATCCATGTCAAACTTTGTCGGTGATTAACTTACTTTGGATATTTGTTGGTTTAACGGGTTAAACTAATTATCCTTAAAAAAAACATCTTTAAAAGTTTTTGAAAAAAAGGTGCGCCTGGAATTTATATTTCAACGCGAATATTTTCAACCCGTTGCGTCATTTTTATCATAAAATATGAAGCTTTAAAATATCAATTTAATTGTCAAAAACAATATATTAATAACCTTAGAATTTCAAGGAACACGCATGAAAAAAAATGGAATAAATTATTTATGAGCAATGAATTTGATTCGGCTTTTTTTCTTTCTTAAAAGCATTAAATCTTTTTACCGTTTTTCAATGAAGAATAAGGGAATATGAAATTATTGTACACTACAATCCAAATAACGGGCGAAACCAGGTAGTAAAGCTAGTTAATTATTAAAATGTATTAATCATTACTGAAAAAATAAGTAACTGGACATACTCGTAATGCTTTTCACGTCACTGTATTGACTTATTTGTGCTTCTTATTTCAGCTTGATCCAAATCATAAAATATTTTATTTTGATAAACACGGTGTCGGACAACTAGGATAATAGAATACCGAGTACAAAAGAGCCCAAATGTATGAATAAGTCTTCGAACTTTTTTTCTTTCAATTCTTTAAATGTAGACAACTATAATCAATAAAAAATGATATTTAAAAATAATTAAAACGTCAAAATTTGTTCACTTTTACGTTCAATATAAATCAATTTACTTATAAGCAACTACATTAAAAATAAAATTAAGACTTCATATTTAGTGTGCCTCCTCCTTAGCGCGCACCATTTCTGCCGTGCATGTCAGCGCTCTTGCAATTTGTTTTTTAATGAATTCTTCGAGCATTTTTGCCCATTCTTCTTCTATCACTTTCTACGGATATTCCTTATTTTTGGGGTTTTTCTGTATTTTTTCTATCCAAATATTTCCAAAGGTACTCAATTAGATTAAAATCGGAACTCTAGGAACACCAATCAAACAAATCAAGGTCCCTAGCAAGTTCTTTTTAATCCGCATTTATAATTTTTAATGTGAGCTTGGGGTTGTTGTCATACTTTAAGACGATGTGTTTCCCAATCAAATGGCATCCGGTGATGCCACACTGATCCTTGTATTGCTCTCCAGGGCATCCACGAACGATTTGGTGACGACTAGTTCCAAAAATTTCAAATTTTGATTCATCTGCACAGAGGTCCTTTTTCCACTCCTCCGTGGTCCAAGCTTCAAGTGCTTGGGCAAATTTTAATCATCTTCTTTCAAAGTAATGGTTTCCGCTTAGCCATAATCCTGGAAGAATATTTTTCTGTAGAACTCTTTGAACTGCCGATAGGCCACCGAAATGCCGCTCTAAACTCATTAAAATTCTGGACCAGATCATAGCTCGACTTCAAAGATGAGACGACTTAAGAGTGCTCTGATGATTTTTAAATCTTTTAAGGTCTTCTACTTCTCGTATTTGCCGGCTTATTTAAATTCTCATTTCACAAAATGCATTCCACCAGCGGATTTTCCAATCAGTTTTTGGATTTTTCACACCAAATGTCCTTCCTAGTGAATGATTAATTTTTGCCAATCCGTTACACTAGTTTTACTCATTTCAGTAAATTCTATCAAGAAAGTTCGCAGGGCAACATTACTATAGAAACTTTTCCGTTACAGGGTTAAACGACGGTATTAAGATTTTTTTTAAATGTACTTGGACTGAATCAAAAACTATTTTAAAACAACTATCTTGAGTTGTGCTCAAGATAACACTACTCAAAAACGATAGGGGTTTTATGACTTTTCCAGTAAATCAACAACTCTGACAAAAAAAGAGAAGGGCGCATCATTCAATATAAAAAATACGAGTCGGCGTGTATTTTGTCGATGACCGTTCGAAGACTTATTCACATGAATGTACATGCTATGGGTATAGGATTAAAAATTTATCAATCTATCTACAGAGAAAAATAGTTTTTCAGAACATAATAAATATGTATCTTTGGTAAATACTTTCTAACGCGTAACTGGGTAGTTCGGTAAGTATATACTTATATACATATATTTTGAGGGCGCTGTGGTTTTAGATTGTCAAAAAAATGACTCTATCGCACTGCACATCGGCTACTAATAGTAACCCACTCGAGTAACTGGCCGCTAAAAACGCTCACAGATAATAATGCACTGATATGATTAGGCGTAGTGATACTCACAGTAACCTGATTAAATGGTTACCTTAAATAATGATTGTAAATGGAAGTTTGAAAGTAATACTATATATTTGTGATGGTCAAGGCCCGCGGCGTTTTTATCCATACGCATCAAACCGGCAACCACCAATCTGTGGCTCGATGCGACTGACTAGTTCCCGGTCGCAACAGTCTTTCGCCGATAGCCGTAGTCATCGTACGCATTATTTTCTGTATGCAACTTTATAAAGTTTATAAACTTGTGTCAATAAATCAACACTGTTAATCGTGAATATAATTCACACCCTACGTACTTGGGATTTAAATGGTTTAATACATTATTGACGCAAAACAAATTTCAAGAAAGAAACATTCCAAAATACGAACAGTTTAAGAAATAAGTCAAAACCTTGATTTTGGACAATGATATATTGTTATATTGTCCATATGGTTTCTGTATAATAAATATTACTACTTCTAAATGGTTTCTGCTTTTGTACTTTAATTTGGCTTATAAATACTCCTCCCATAAGCTCGAGCTTTTTGCTCATGTTATGTTATAGTATAATGTTTTTAAAATGTTAAAATAATATAGATTTAATTTATTATTAACATTATTATGTTTCAACTGTATAATTTAAAAAAAATCTACCTTTCCTGCTGTGATGATATTGGCTTATTTAAATCGATATTGATGAGAAGCTTATACTGGAATGGTTGTCTACTAAAGTTTATAATAAAGAGAAGCTACACAACCCGTTAAATATTCTGTAATTATATGTTTACCGGGTAAGTAGGTGCGGATGAGCTTTTATTGTTTCTGAAACGTAGAGGTATGCCGCGCATATGACGCGTGCTTTACCTTTATTTTGACTGAATCGGACGAATCGCAGACGCGGCCGTTAGCAGCGAATCTGGCCAATGAAAGGCGTCCTGAGATGGTAGACTTTTACGCAAGTTGGAATCAAAGATGGCGGGAGATAGGGACTATAATTAGCGATACAAAATTGGAGAGCGGCCTGGAGTTTTTGAGCCTTGAAATCGGCCGAAGGCCTTGTGGAAGGAAGTCCGAAATAAGGAAGTTAATTTAACAGGACCGAGGAAAAAGCCGTAGGGTTATAATAATTCAAAGGAGATTTGGAACAGTGAACAGATAAGCATTTCCAATATTATTCATTTCTATTGCCTTTTATGTGTATTCTATTTGGAACTTTGTATTGCTAAACGCGTATCGGATTTGATATATAGTAAATCGTAATTTTGCGGCTGGTGATGGTCCAGCCGGTGATTTTTCATAATACTTGTGTGATTTTCAAGTGCGTCGCGGCCCAGACGAACAATCATTTAAATTGATATTCATATATTACCAAAGATATAAACGCTTTAAAATTGATTATTTTTACTATCGAAGTGTGTTTATTTTGTGGGACTTGAGTTCGGAGTAGTTGTGGTATTTAATTCAATTCTGATTTTGATTCGATTAGTACGAGAGTTTCTTCCAAACGGATGTATCTTTATGCAAAGGAATTTTTGTATTATCTATAGTGGCGATTGAATACACAGATTTCTATATGATTTGCCTAGTAGCAGTATGATAATTGTTGTATTGCGTGGGTGGTGCAAAATCCGGTCTTCAGCTAAGGATCACATTTATATTATCTATTACGGTTGATGTATTCATATTAATTTTATTGTGGAAAACGCGCCAATTTCGATCGTAATTATTCCCGACGACGGGTTGGTCGTTTGTTTTTTGTTGTAAGAGATACGGGAGCCAAGGGTCAATCCATTTAAAATTCTCTCTTGTCATAAACCCTCATTGTGTGGGCCGGACACGTGTTAGCTGCGTTGGTTGAAACGACCGTTCGTTCATAAAGAAACATTAAACATGATTTTTAACGAATAGTTCTGGGTAATTCGACAATAACTGCCGAGGTTCATTATGTTAGGAAGGTCCGCTATTGTCTCTATAAGGAAGAAATATATTACGAAGAATTGACAGGTTACATGGTCTACCGCAACTTTTCCGGGTACTGGCCGATTGTCTTAGGATAGAAACACAGTAATTGCGACGACCGAAAAACTGTCTGTAATGTTATATAATAGAAAAATAAGGAGATGTAGAAAAAATACCATACATCTCTTTTAGCTATCGCTACGTGTCAAGTACGCATGTCAAGTCACATCCGTTGAATTTCAAAATGCTTTGAATGACGAAATAAACCACCCATTATTACAAGTAGCCAGGACCTACTCTAGAATGAGGGAGATATTGTCTTGTAAATATCAATATTATATTAAGATTATCGATAATTGAAGGTTCCTTAATAGGTAGTTAAGACTGATGTATAATATATGATTATTACCTTGTAATTTTGACGATTATATTTTGACAGGGAAGTGAATATACCTACTTCTTACTGTGTGTTTTTTTATTGGACTTTAATGTAATGTAGAATGTATAGATTAAGGTAAATGTATAGATAGAGATGTAGTTTATAATTTGAATGTAAATATATGTTAGCTATATTAATAAAAAAAGGTTAGGTACCTACTAAGTGCTAAGATTTTGTATAGTGATAAAATAATTGTTAAGTTAATTAGTTAAATAGATTATTAAACAAAATAAATAAATAAATATTTATATTACAATTTAGACCAATGTATTTATGTAATTAATTGTATGTATTGTTTTTATCAGTTGTACTAATATTAAGGTGTTTATTTTTTTATTTAATTAATATTAAAATAAATATTAGGGGGTGTAGTCGGAAATTAGGCCTATCCAATAAGGATTATCAAGGACATCCAATAAGGACAATCAAGGAAGGCGGAGGAACGAAGGGATTGGCCACACATGGAGAGGCAGGCCCACAGCCGCCAAGACTCTATATAAGAGACGGCTGGCCCCTCCCACAGACAGTTGAAACCCGGAGAGAAGGTCGGCAGGCCGGAGTGCCTGCCGGCCAGTGACAGTTGAAGCCCGGAGAAAGGACAGTGAGTCACGACGGCTGAGAGTGGACCAGTGGGGGTCGAAGTGCTCCGTAGACGAGATGCCTACTGACCGTGTGGTGGAACAGAGGTAGTGAGATTCAACGGGTCAGTGCGACAGTTGAGTTGACTATGCAGAGGAGCTCCGCGGAAGACAGGGAAGTGTCTCCAGAGGCAACGGTCAGGACCGGTCAGAGCGATCGTCCAGTAGACCTCTAGAACGAGGACCGAGAAGTTTATCAACAGCGGCATCAGGTGGATTGAGTAGCTTGATACTACCGCTGTTATCGACAGGTCCAGAAGAAGACGATAGGATCAGTGGATCCGGTTATCAGGGCGATAACCAGGCCGCCAGTGCCGGCACAGAAGACGGGAACGTGGAAGACGTGGCCATCATCGCACCACGCGTGGCTGAAATAAGACGACGAAGAGAAGACGGGAGATCCAAAGTAGTAGTAATAAGATTAATTTTTGTTGTTGTTTGTATATTGATTGTGCCCCTATAGATAATAGATGATGTCACGTGTAATTGTACCATAAGCTACTTCTGTTTAATTTTATTTTATTGATTTATTTTGTGTGTCCGTAGGTTAAGGTTTGATTACTAGGAATATAATTATTTTTGTAATATAATTTTTTTATTTTGGTCTCCCCGTCCCACCCTCTAAGTGACTGATTGAAAGAATAGCGATACAGCCTGAGAGCGCGAGGTGCGAATTCGAGTACCTCCGCCTCCTGGCGTAGCCAGGACCTCTCTAATTAATTTAATACCAGCTAATTAAATTAAAATTCGTATCGTTACGGTTAATTATTTTTTACTATCAAAATGTATTATTTTGGGAATATTTGAGATCGGGGTAATTATGTGTAATTAATATCACGGTTGTCAATTTCCTCCAAATAATATATTTTAAAATGCATCTGGATTTTATATTTATTTTATTGTAACATGAACGTATGGTTTATTAGACTCGTTACATATTTATATTGCGTATCATTAGGCAATCGTCTTAAACACGATTTGTTCCTATAAAGACGTATTTAGAATTGTATATATTGTATCTATTTAGATTTAGTCGCATTAATTAATTCTAGTAAGAGTTTTCGTATTGATGCTAGGCTTCATTATGAGACGAGAATAGTTCAAACGGGGTCGCGTTTAATATTTATTATTCCGGATTTAAAAGGAGATTTGGAGCAGTATGAAAATAAATAAAATTAAAATATTATTAATTATTTGGAATAGCGTTTTACTTGATAAAATTGCAGAGGATGTTTACGAGTGTCGGATTTTAATGTTTGTGCAATATGGTTTGCGCTAAAATTTATTCTGCTTCGTATGCAAGATATTATTTGTAGGTCAGCATGGCATATGAATAAAAATTGTAATACTACCGCCATCTAGCGAACTCAAACATAACTATAATAATAATTACCTTCCGATATATTGTTACGCCTTTTTAATAATACATGATTGCATTTTATAGTGATTGTCAGACGTACGTATTTAGGGGGAAGGGTTTGTTCAGGGGTAGTTAACCTTCGGTCTAGAGTAATCGCGAAAGTTATTCATATGACATTGTTTTAGTTTATTCATTCAATATAAATAATATCATATTTTTACGGGTCACCATAATTACGTGTAATTATAATTATGTAACCATAGTTATTTACTTATATGACAGATTGTTTTGTTTTATTCATTTAATATAAATAATATCATATTTTTACGGGTCACCATAATTAGTTACTTATATGACAGATTGTTTTGTTTTATTCATTTAATATAAGTAATATCATATTTTTACGAGTTACCGTAGTTATTTACCTATATGATTTTATTATTGTGAGTGATGCAACGAATACTACTTTCACGAATACGAATGTCAAGCCTACTATTCGGTGAATACGAATGCGAATATTTCCACCAGTCGGCGGGACGCAAACATACCTGTAATTATATTGTTTATGTCTGCATGTGATATCACTATACGGCGTAGATGAACTAGTTTGAAGGGGTTTATTCTGCATGTGTTCTGCATGTGCTCGGCGTAGAGGGAATAGTCCTCTTGTTTCTAGGATCTAATACAGTTTTACAGGTGCTGATATTAAAATATATATACAAGGAAAACACTCTTTTGGGAATCATTAACTGGATGGCAGATATTGTAGTACACACACACACAAGGAGGACGTTATTTTAAATACATTACTGGAAAGTTGTTATTGCAAAACACAGGCGCTACTAGAGGATATGGACAGTTTGCGGAGAACTTCAACTTCTGTCAGCTAAGGACCTTTTACTATTACTATTCTTTCGCCTTTTTGCATAACCGTGGATGAACTAGATTGAAGGGGTTTATGTTCTGTATGTGCTCGGCGTAGAGGGAATAGTCCTCTTGTTTCTAGGATCTAATACAGTTTCACAGGTGCTGATATTAAAATAAATATACAAAGAAAACACTATTTTGGGAATCATTAACTGGATGGCAGATATGGTAGTACACACACACAAGGATAACGTTATTTCAAATACATGACTGGAAAGCTGTTATTGGGAAAACACATACAGGGAGAACATCATTTGAAGGCGTTACTAGAGGATATGGACAGTTTGCAGAGAACTTCAACTTCTGTCAGCTAAGGACCTTTTACTATAACTATTCTTCTTATCATTTGTTGAACGTGGCGCTTGTATGCAAAACTTAAACATATTTAAAATTACAATTGAAAAGAATCTAAACATTGTAAAATTTGCTAATGGAAGGAAAGAGGTCGGGATTCATTGACGCTGTGATGATCAATACGTTGTGAAACGCCAGGTGGGCGTACCACATGGGCAACTTAACGCATACCATCCTTATAATAGAGAGGCTACGGCTCAAGAATATGCGGTTGTTTCCTATAGCTCGGCGTCGAGAACTCACCCGTAACACGCTGGTGGGAAGCATCTCAGCGATTGATCGTCGCGGGGCTATTGATTTCAAACCTCTATGTTCTGAATGCAGGAGTGACAGCTATTTCTCCATCATGTACATTCTAATTTATACTGTACTAAAATAGTTTCATCACCCATCACCAATTTGATTGTCGTGACTGACAGAATTGATTATGAAAGGAGGGAGACCGGGGTTCTTTCGCATTGTGGCGATCAAAGTGTCGTGACACGCTAGGTGGGCGTACAACATGGGCAGCTTAACGCATACCATCCTTATAATAGAGAGGCTACGGCTCAAGAATATGCGGCTGTTTCCTATAGTTCGGCATCGAGAACTCACCCGTAACACACTGGTGGGAAGAATCTCGATGCTTGGTCGTCCTCGGTGTCATCGAATTCAGATCTCCATGGTTATATCTTGAATAGAAGCTGATTTATTTGAAAGAGTATCCTGATCGGGAATGCCAGTTGACATCTCACCCTGACACATCATTCATCATCTTTACTATACTGCTGTATACTAGGAGCCTTTCGGAGCCCTTCTCCTCTGGCACAGGACATACATATCAGGAACCACACAATTAACCATAACATTCACTCTGGAATACTATCTCTTTAATATCTCTAGTCAATCAGACTACACCGTGGGATCAATCACATCAACTATAATTGGCGATGCTAACATGGCTCTGTCTGATGCACTCAGGGATGAGTCTTTTCCAGCCACCCAGTTAGTTCATTCAGCCCTTTAATCAGCAGTAAATATAATAATAATCCGGCCCATGTAGCCGCGACGTAGGATCCTCATCATTATACACCAGTCAATTTGACTGCCCCGCGGGACAATATACAATCCTTAATATCAGACGCGGGATTTCTTCCTGATATGTTTGTCGCCAGGAGGATGAGGACGCTGAATAGATCCCAGCAGAGGCAACAGAGTCTCGGGTTGGTTTTGGTCTGCAGCTTAGTGTGGGAGGTTATGTCTAAACAGGAGTTAACCACCGGATGCGGCGATGCTCTGGGGCCGTATACCCCTCCCCCCCACAGGGGGGGGGCATCTAGAATCCACGTTTGAACAGAAGTGGTTAGACACTTCTTAAATTTTGCTTACAAAGCTGTATCTTCCATTCCCTTAGAATCTCGGGCTGTGATAATGTCAGACAAAGCTTACCCCGAGCTTCTGGATGCGTCCTAGTTGTTATAAATATGTTTGTCTTCTCCCACTATGTACTGTGAACAGATTGAGCAGATCGGACAACGTGGGACGCGCTATCGGTAGGTTTCTTACTTGTGTTTTTGAATATAACGTATGCTATTATATCTTGTAAATCTGTCATAAATGGGTACCGCGTGTGGTTGTGCTAACACTGTTCTAAGCTGCTATTATGAGGTATTGATAATCAAGGCGGACGGAATCTTTAGCGCATGCCGTTAACTTGGCAACGATTGTATTGTTTTATATTTCAGTATTTTAACCCCGGTGGTATTATAGTTATGGCGGTACAATGTAAGGAAGTTTTGCTACTAGCGTTTATTCCTCGGCTACGCCGCATATAATTGGCTTTTAGGCCGACTCAGGACGTGGACGATATCGGTTATCTCTCGTATAGGCGAAACTGTAGAATCCTAGAACGGTTTCTAGAAGGGCCCAAAGTAATTTCGGAAATATTTTTTATTTCTCTGACATTTCGTCTATAAGTGTTTGAAGATAATACGTGGATTTCGTGTCGATAACGGTTAGGCGTTCTATCATCTTTAGTAAATAAATCCGTTATGTTAATTACGAATACGGATTAGTTACGTGCGTTTGTTATTTCCATAGTTAGGTAAGAATCAGTTCTATCTTAGTCTAGTGGCGTTAATAATAATACGAATTTCACCACATATCAAAAGAATTTTGGATAGCTACGAACACAATGGAGGGGGAATTTTCCTAACCACTAGATAGATCACGACTGGTCAATTTTGAAAATATAAAATCTTAACAAAAAAAAAAATAATATTAGCTTTCATGTAAATATACTTCCGAAGTTCTAAGTTCGACTTAAGTTTTCATCTAGTAGCTTAAAGCATAAAGCGTGTGCTTAAAAGTCACAAAAGTAGTAATAAAGCTCAATTCGGTAGCTTAAAGTCTCAAGCTTTAGGCTTTACGTAAAACTTATATATTAAACTTTATAGTTAGGTATTTAGCTTAGGTAGACAGTCAGGTGACGTTACACTGCCTCTGCTAACAAATACAATATACGTCACGTGCCGACACGAAGAATATGTCTCTGAACGGGTAGACATTATATTCTTCCACTTAGAACACATACACTCATCATATACTTTCATGTATATCGATCATTTAATATTTTTATTTCTTTACGTATTAAATTTTAACACGTTTTCTATTTAAATATTAAAATAACATTTCGACTTTCTAGTTGTATTTATTTAAGTCTTTATTTAATTTAATACTGTAATATACATCGACAGCTCACGTTGCACCAATAAAATCTTGGAGCGGCATGGTGCAAATGAACCAGAAACCATAACTTACTGCGTGATTCGGAACTTAGTTCGCTCCCCCGACTTGGTAGGAAGCCAAGAAATTTAAATTCAGCCCCAGTAGTCGGGTATCGTGCACTATTATCTTTCGCACCTTCGGCTACCTAGGATTATGCTAAGATAAGACTCTGGCAACAAAAAACCCCAAATTGTGTACATTATGAAGCCTGGCGGACCGGAAAATAGGGATCCGAAGGATCTTTACAGTTATTGAGTTAATTATTCCGTTACAAGGACAGAAGGTGAACAGGATGATAATACGTGAGATCATCTCAAGAAAAATAGCAAAATTATATTAATTGTATAAACATTACGTAGTGTTTGATTGCACGTGAAGAAATTTTAAACATCAAGAACCTTTGAGAACCACATATTTATTAAAAAACATACTCAAATGTAAGTATGATTCAAATATTTTACTAACAGACACATAAAGGTAAAATCAAAACAAACAAAAAATAAATAAACACGCTCAGAAATTACCAACCATATTAAACATTCCCGTTAAAGTACGTTATGTGCTCTCAAATTAATTATTATAGCTCAAGCAGAACTCAAAGTTTTTTTAATAAAAAATACTAATTGAAATATGTAAAAAAAAATATGAATCTTGTGTTTCGTTTCTCTTTTTTTGGGAAATACACGGAAAAGTATGAATGACAGTAAAAAAATATGACTTTATGCTTTTCTTATTTCCTTCATCTCATAGGCATTGACTTTTAGTGGCCACAATCAGTTGTGGTAGAGCTCGAAAGACACATCTGCTAGTTTCCAGGCTGCCGAGATTCTCCAGCCATTTTTCTCTTTCACAGCCATAGACCGAACTCCCTGTGGCTGGATTTGTTACAGCATTCAGCGCTGTTCACGGGATCCTCGAATAGTTGTCGTGCACTCTGTCCAAGGCTCCACTGAATATAAAGAGATTGGAAAACCAGGAATTCACTTTCCTGGCAGCCTTCTGCCCCACAGCCGACAGCTCGATAAGCCAACTTCCGACAAAAAAATATTTTTAATATTTGTTTGCGAAAATATGCGTATATTCTTCTACTGTTAAAAATATCAATTTTTGAAGAAAATTTTATTGATGGATTACCTACTGATATTTCAATTCATAAAACGTATATAAATTGTTTTGAATATCCACATGTGCTTTTTAGTAACTATTTGTTAAAGAAGTATTTTAACATAATAGTAAATACACCTGTCAGACTATTAGCAATGCCCCGATAAAGGTCATTGTTTTGTTTGTAAAAGGCGTATATGAAGTCTCTTAATTATGAATAATTTACTCAACCTTTTATTTAAAAAAAAAAAAAAAATTGTGATATCATAACGACTCAATAAATAACCACGGACGTTGGTTTTGTTGTTCCCCCGAGATTGATAAAGAACAGTTTGGAAACATATAAAATCGTGAAGAATTTAAAAATGAGAAAACTGCTATTAATAATGTCACATTCAATACATATCCGATCATAAATTTGTCATTTATTAAAAGTCACACATTTATTTAATCAATATCATTATCAATATATATATATATATATATAAAATATATATACAGAAGGAGAATGTTCCAGAACGTTCGATAAAAGTCTAGAAAGTGCTGGTGGCGGAATCATTATCAATATATATAATATGTATTTATATATATATATAGAAGGAGAATGTTCTAGAAAGTTCCAGAACGTTCGATATAAGTCTAGAAAGTGTTGGTGGCGGAGTGTGCCTGTGACTCTATGACTCTATGATTGTGTCGGTGAGTCAGATGCTTCTGGAACATTCGATAGAGCTTTAGAAAATTCTGGAAGGGAAAGGTTTTAGAAGATTCCAGAAAGTTCTATAAGGTCACAAACTGAGTGGCAGAGTGTGTCGGTGAGTATAGAAGGTTCCAGAACGTTCATCAAGATCTCGAATGCTTTAGAAGGTTCTGGAAGGAGAAAGTTTAAGAATGTTCTATAAGGTTCCAAACTGAGTGGCTGAGTTTATCGGTGAGTCTATAAGGTTCCAGAAGATTACGAGAACGGTCCAGAATGCTCTAGAAAGTTATGGAAGGAGAAAGTTCTACAGGCTATCAGAAAGATCTATAAAGTTCCAAACTGAGTGGGGGAGTGCGTCGGTGGGTCTAGAGGTTCCAAAAAGAATTATAATGCTCTGGAAGGTTCTGGAAAAGGAAAGTTCTAAAAGATTCCAGAAAGTTCTATAAGATTTCGAAATGCTCTAGAAAGGTTTTTAAGGTTCTCCCTAGAGTGTTATGATTGTGCGCTAAAATATTCTGTTGATATTTTGGCATTGCGAAGACGGTTCAGCAAGGCAATCCAATCACTGGTGCCGAAACCATAAAAAAACACAACACAATTATATGCCCCCAGAATTATGCTCCCGAGCGAAGCCTGGCCAACGAGCTAGTATCATGTATAAATTAAAAGTAATTTCATTTATTAAATGCCATGTACTCACTGCATGCGCCTGTTGGAGGCGTGTGCAGTGGATACGTTTTACGTAAACATATATTGTAGAAAAACCATCGAAATAAAATATTTATGTGAGAGAAAACCATGATATTTTAAAATCTTAATAAAATGATAATAATTGTGATAGGAATATTATGGGATACATTTTTAATTTCAATTTTTTTTTCCTTTTTTTAAACGTAAATATCACGCTTCAGTGTTCTCATTGCATGTCCTGCCCTCTCAGTACTAAAACAATCCTCAGTTGCCCTGCTCGAACAGGTTGATAAAATTCTGTATTTAGGTTAGGTATGAAATACACCTGTCGACGCGACGATAGGGGCTGCTCCTCTCGAAACTATAGTTGTGACCGAAATATTTCAGTATATAGGTATTACAAATTTAATTTAGTGTTATTTAAATTAATCATGTTGCACCACAAATTAACTGCCATATCGATCAATAATTCTTTTTTATTTAAGTAAATTTCTCGTTTTGCGAAGGTTATGGCTATTCATATTATAATGACATGAATACATTTCTACTTTAATATAAATCATTATATTATTAATTCTATACTCTGTGGGTAAGTGGACTCGCAACAAATGTACATATGAAACAATTTGTTTTCATTTAATTTATTTACTCTTAACAATACTTTAGTCATAACAACACAAATGAATTTTTTTATAATTTGAGTAGGCATTACAAAATTATAAATACACAGCAATCGCAGACGATTCTAAATGGTTTGGTACGCAGGTGCTAATGAAATAAATTCGTTTCACTGTCGCTTGCAAGGTGTAGCGGTATCTCGTTTGTTCGTTTATTTTGTAACGAATCCGAAACTTTTTTGTAGACAACGGTGTGGAATAGAAGAGCTGTCAAACAAGACCCAGAAATTCCTCCCCAGGAAAAAATATTTCCTCTGTGAGACCTTTCTCAGTGATTTTTTAGATTCGCACGTCAAGAAGATTTCGTGACCCCTGTCATATATTTAACGAGAAATACTGACATTAAACGTATGAAGTTAAATACACAAATAATAAATTAATACTAATTTATTTTGGTGGTTCTTGTCGTTTTAATTTATTTATTGATTGTTGCCTATTTAAATAATTTTGTGATGAACACGCTTCCAAACACATCTAGCAGAGCAGTAAGCCACCACCGCAAGGTGTCGTTAATCGTATGTATTCTTTAAGGTATCTTTGCCATTACTGCCTGCTTACCGACTTTGGAAGTAGCCTTATACCCACGTAAACACACCTCGTACAACACAATTCTTTAACATAAAAGAAGAGAAATAGTAACCAACTAAATAAAAACAAATTAATTAAGTAATTTAAAATTTGTTTTCAATGGTTCACAGTAGGAGAGAATTGTTTTCAATCTGTGGTGTTGTATTACCCATGGAACACAGACTGTATCGTATACATAGGTTCCGGTCCAAAAAGTATTCATCGATGAGCGTGTTTGTTGTCCAGCTATATTTTTTGACCGGAAAATATTATGTCTCATAGAAGCTAATCCTATTGTATATATTGTTTAAATGTAACATTCATGTTTGTATCGTATGCATGTAAAATATGTTGTAGCTAGAATTTATTTTCTTTGTTGAACCCATTAATTTTTTTACAATGACACGTTAATTTAACTGAACCTAACCTAATCTAACTTTGGTTAACCTAAAATAACTTGTAAAAAAATAATACCATTTACGTCCGTACAACGCTACGATATTTCTTCGTCCCTTTTGATAACGATCTTTTTATAGTAAAATGAGTATATATAACATTATATCCCAGCCTTGATAAAATAGAAACATTGTTTTAATTAGAGGCTTTGCAAAACAATGGAATCTTTGTTTTCACCCACAAATTTATTTCAACTTAATCCTTAATCCGTGCAACTCCAGGTACGATCAGCTAATATTTTATAGTTTTGATATTTCGATTTTTTGATATATGTCTGAAACAGTTGAGGTTTTTTACTTGTTGCACACTGATACTGATGATTAAATATATAATAATTATTGATTATAATGTTTGAAATTATTCATAATTTGAGCGAAAATTAATAAAAAATTTATAAGTTAAATCAAAATGTTTACTTACATGTCCGTGAAGAAAAAGGAGAAAAATAAATATGAAGAGATTATTGATATTTCGTGATTCAAGGACGTAACCAGACTTCATATTTTTGTCACGTATTATGAAAATGTGAATCATGTTTTTTGTGTCAACCAAAATTGTGGAGTGTTATACGAGTTAGTTATGGTTTTTGTTTACTTTCCAATACGGAAAATGCCTGAGAAATTTTATTTTTTTCACAAGGTGTATTTATACACATCCGTACATGACTTGATTTACTAATGAATTTTATTTATTTTTTATTTTATAAATAAATTCATCGTAACCTTAGTCAAAGAGGTTGTATAAGGTTGTATATATACGCACGGCAGAATAGTCCAAAAAATTATAACCTCATGATTATATTTCAATGTTTAAAGTATAATTTACTATCGTACGGGTTTATTTGAACATTTGACGCAAATACCTACTCAGATTTATTCTTGAAATATCTTTAAATCATAATATAATCTACTATTCCCACAGCACACGTGTCACGCAGTGACAAATTTTATTCTAGGTCTTGCAGCTTCAGCGGCATTATTTTTAATCTGCAATTAAACAATCCAAAGAAAGGGGGCTTGTGGCTTCAATAAAAATTAGGTTCGATAGAAATGTTATTTACCTATTTTTCTGGTTGTTAATGCAAACGCCATTAAACTGACATGTAACTTTCGCCTTTGTCACAATAATAGGTACATGGATTCATTGACTTTCGTTGTGTTTACCAAATCCAGTAATATATCCGTCGCGTCACGTCGGGAGCAAATCAGTGCTGTTTTCTACTCGTATTATGCAAATTGTATTTTTTTGGTTTTGAAATAAAATTCAGATTCCACCATTTGTCCGTAATTGACAGTCTGGAACGATTTGCATATGTTTGTGATAAATGAAAAATGTCGAAACGCACACTTCTTATTAGTCAGGTTTTTGTGACCTTGTATCATTGAGGTTTCAAGTTGCTCCTAAGAACATAGAAAATATCAAGATCTTCTATATAGTTGAGAGAACTAACACACAACAAAGTACATTGGTAGTTTTAAGAACCAGCTCAAAATAATGACAAATTCTCCCAGTCAAAGATGGACGGCATTCAAAAGAAGAAGAAAACGTGTGTTGTTACGATGCAAAAAATGAACACAAAATAAGTTTTCCTAGTAAGTAACCTTTTTTAAACTAAAAAATATATATAAATTTGCTATGTTTGAAGAAGAAGGAAAAAAAAAATATTTATTTGGAATATGATATTGAGGCTTGTAATAGGGCTTGCTAGGCAACTTTCCCCCCGCTTTCTTTTGATTGTGGTCTACCTATAGCTCTTAACCTAAATTAAAGTAGCATATTATCTAGATTTGTTCATATTTATTTTTTCCTAGTAAATGTTGGTTAAGATTTTTAGTTTTTTGTTAATTAAAGTCGTTTAATATAAAATAATAGAATAACTAGCCGTAAGTCACGTGACATAATAATAAACAGGGTTTTGAAGGTAAAAATTCATGAATAGGAAAGGATTTGCTTTCTTTTAAAATAACCTTGTATTCGGTTAAGCCGAAAACGAATTTCAGCTTAACTCATTGATTTTAAACCTGAAGTATATTTACAGCAGCAACTCTTTAATGACAATATTTTTGGTCAATGTTTCGTTGCTGATCATCAGCGTTGTTTTTGTAAGTCCACGGACCAACGGATGGACACACATTCGAAATTAGAAGAGTTTAATTTATTGTTCCAGTATAATTGGGTCGTACGTAAGTCCTGATTCGCCAAATAAATATAACAATGCATACATTAGATAGAAAATGGTACATATAGAATTAAGGATACAAATATATGATATCAAAAACTCGTAATTTTTAAAAACATACATTACACTACATTAGGCAAATAATTCCGATTATTTTTTTATTTACGCTTCAACATTCAACATGCCAAGAGTCCAATTACGGAAGCGAAACACATCACATAATACCCAGGCTTGAGTAAAAAATAAAGATTAATTATGACATCCGTGAGGTTATTTATTAATCTATATGATTTACTCGGATAATCGAACCCGAAACCCTCGGTGTGAGAAGCCGGTGTCATACCCACTGGGCTACGAGGGCCGCCTATTATCGTACGTATATGTTACCACCATGTATTTGATGCTGTTTGGTAAGTTATTAGATTTTGTGTTGAAATGTTTTGAAAAAATCATTATGTATAAATCCTCGATATGGCGTAATTTACAAAGCGATTACATAAATTATTCAAGTATGAGTACTATTATTAAGGAAAGTAACAATAAAAAAAATCGTATGGCAATTATTCATTGAATGAAAATTCATTGAAGAATTGCCATTAGATTTTTTTTATCTGGGTCATACAAACAGTTTTTCATTCACAGCGAGTTTGTTTATTTTCCTGGCTGCAGAAGTGAAGGCTCAAACGATATTGTAATACTTTACTATGGAAAAGCCAGCCCGTGATTAAATAGATGTACAAAAACAAAATTTACTTGCATTTGAACAAAACTTTGTACATTTTGGGGAAATGTAATAGTACGTTTATTTACTTCCGCGGGCCGAGAGGCAAGTTACAGTGGAAATATGCAAAGTTGGAATGTTACTATTTCCCGTCATTATACTACGGCGACTTTTTTATGCTTCCCTACTGAAAGTCTAATAAAGTCATAATGATTTCTTGAAAATAATCATTATTCAACGTCCTTACTAGTAACAGAAGGCACGGAAGGGCTTTACATTATTCTCTATTACAATTCTGCTTGACTTTGGCTTCTCTATATACGTAATAAAGTATGTAGATAAATATTATATTCAAATGGTGATGAATAAAAATCCTTTAGAGATTGGTATAAAAGATTTTGGTAGAGTTGGCGATGCGATTTTAAATACCATTGATTTTTTAGAGAAATTGAATCGGAATTGAACTAAAGGTCCCAGGTACTGAATTTCTGGATCAAAATATTGAAAACGTTTCTATTCATTTTATGCGAACTACCAAAATTCAGCAGTGCAATTTCGGATGAATGTCTGGTTTTATTGGAAATATCCGATTTTTATTTAATTTATTGAATACTTTAAGTATTTGATGAATTTATAAAATTTGATTGAACGTTCTATCAAAATGTTAATTATGCTAGTATATAGCCACTTAGGGAGTTATGTAATATGTAAATAAAACTACACATTACAAGCATAGTATACATATGCTTGTGTTGTGGTTATCCTGACAAAGATACATGTACATCTCGAAACCGGTAGACTGAAAATCAATGTAGGTACTAACATAACTGACATTTTGTTAAAATACCCGACCACAAAGTTAATGCTTTTATTATTAAAAATATATTAGCAATTTGAAGGCTACTTAAATAAAATAAAAATATCCTTCGCATCATCATTTTTGCGTAAATTTTATGCAGATATTAGTTGCTTCCGTAATCATATACAAAGTTAATTAGATTAAAACATTTAAAAAATCTTAAAAACGCACTATCTATGTATTGTCTAGATCACAGCTTACAAAAGTTATTACTTTAACCCATCCATATTTTTTGTCAATTATAATTAACTAGCTATTCATACCCGGCGTTGCACGGGTTAAGGATTAATTTTAAAATAAATTTATGAGGGTAAACGAAGGTTCGATTCGAACGGTATAGATTTGCATAGAAAATATATCAGGGAGAGGGGAAAAGGTAAAAGAATACGGGGGTATGTCACCAATGTTAATCACCAGATCCTAAAGAATAATTTTCCAAAATTTTAGTCCGATCATCAAACGGTTCAGATTTACATTGAAAATATATCAGGGGTAAAGGAAGGAGTAAAATAATTTGGGGGAAATGTCGCATATATTGGGCTCCTAAAGAATAAGTTTCCAAATTTTGTGTCCGATCGGTCAAATGATACAGATTTACATCTAAAATATGTCATGGGGAGGGGAAAGGGTATGAGAATAGGGGGGATAGGCCTATGTAACCCGCCATGTCCTAAAGCATAAGTGTGCAAAATTTGAATCTTATCGGACAAACGGTGTGAATTTATATAGAGAACAGACAGACAGACAGACAGGCATTGAGTTTTATAGGTATAGATTCGCCAAATTTTTCTAAAGATTTGCATATTATTCCTATGACTATTTTAAGGTGACCCCAAATGAAATAGGAAGCAGGTGAAGAGGAAGAAGAAGAATAACTATTTTAAAACTTGTTTGGTACGCGCTAGTAAAGACAATAATATAATTTGTAAAATGGATGCATCTTGTAACCATGACTATAATGCGGAAACTTAAATAGCAAAATAATTTTGTGGCAACATTATTTATATTAGTAAAATGAAAACCACTATTTATTGAATTATCAGTTTTTCGTTTTTCGGGAACAGTCTTATGTTTATTTAATATTATACTTTGTTATTCTATACTGATATACCGTGAATATAATATAATAATTTTAAAAAAAATTGAACAAACCTATTTGTACATTAAATTAACAAATCTTTTACCCAGTTTACTTTAGATTGCCATACAAGTAGTAATAATAAGAAATAATAAATGAAGAAAAATAGTTAAAATACCAAAATATAAATAAATACAGCTCTTATTTCAAATGTCTCAACATAAACATTCGGAGAAAATATAATGTCGAATTGTTCGATTTGTTTCACATCACCCGAAAATTTTTCATTTGTCACACGCACCTGCTGTATAAGAACAGAAACAAAACAAGAAAATGGTAAAATTTCTTTGGTAAAATGTAATACTCCCCGAAGGATATAGGATCTGAAGATTGAAAAGCTTATCATGACACATCATGTTGTAATATTATTTTATTCATGTTTAGCTTTTATCTCCGGTGATCTCCCATTACGCCTCACGTCTATATAAACATCATTCTCATGCGGGGGTAATTTGTTTCCGTTTTACGTTTTTTTTTTGTTTACGTTTACGTAGAATTATACGACAAAAGTAGTCATGACACATTTTTTTCTAGTAAGATATATTATATAAATATATTTTATAGTAGGGATGTATGATAATAATATTCTGTATAAGAGCCGTTGATACCAATGGTGGACAATGTTACAAAAGTAGTTTTTTGTTAAGATAAATTATAGAAGTCTCACAGAAACGAAGCTATGATTATATGAAAAACATGTATGGTAGTTGTTTATACGATGGCCCAGTACTTACAACCTTTATTAGCTGGCTTAAGTGACTTAACTTACACAATGAAACAAACGTTCACCAATTCCATCGTAAGAACATCCACACATTGAAATTTTGAAAGTTGTATGTGTGTTCCAAATAGGAATCATCTGTATATTTCAAGGGGCTACGCTAGTAACATCTGCTGTCTTTTCTCATAAAATAGTATATATAGATTTCGCAGCTGGTAAAGATACTTCTATATTTTTTATGTGGAGTATTAAGCCGTATACTTTTTAATGTAGATAATATACACATGATATTCTTCAAAATTATTCAAACAAAAATACTAGAATATACCTGAAAATCTGAACTATTTTTATATAACTTGGCTTTAAGGTGATCACTTAAGCCAGCTTACACAGATTGGCAGGTCCATCGTGCAAAGGACTTCCGTACATGTTTTAATAAAATCCCTAATAATATTTAACCGGCATTCTTTACTAATAATACATTTTAAAAGTTCATATTAAATAATAAGGAAAAAAATACTGTTTAAAAATATCGGGTGATTATAAAATGATTTGTAATGTTAGTAATTATCTTTATATAGGAAAAATGTGTAACGTGCAATAATTATTCCAAACTCACGATTTATCTTTTGGTTATGAGTCATTCTTATGATATTTATAAATTTTTTTTTTACAAATTTTTACAAATTTTACAAAAGGTTTACAAATTATACAGAATTACAGTTTTATAATTTACAGATAAATTAGAAATTATGGAAATAAGAGAAAGTCTTAATACTAAACTGAATATTATAAGTGACCAAGTCCTTTTAACAAATAGTTGTTTTTAAAATTTGTTTTCATATTAATAGTCCGTTCATTTTATGAAAGCCACATGCATTAGTGTATCAGTGCATTTACAAAAACTCGTAACATTATTTTACTCAGTTAATGATGGACGCAAAAAATAATAATAAATAGTATTTTATTTTCTAAATCTAAAATAAGCTTAAGTCTTCTTCTTCTTCATCATCATCTTTGTTTCGACTCAAGAGTCTGTTTGTGCATTGTGATGCTGAATTCCAGCTATCTCTTCATTGCTTCGGGGTCCATCTGTTACGTCATGCACAGCAATGTATGGTAATCTTGTTGTGCGAATTCTTTGTACGTGTTGGTACCAGTACCCTCGACGCTGTCGCCCCCATCTGACCGCATCCTGAACCCCGCAGACTTCCCGGATTACTGTATTCCTCACGCGATCATGCAGATTCTTCCCAGCAAATAGCTCGTAAAGTTCTCATTTCAGTTGTTCTGAGCATGGTCTTTGCCTTGACAGTGTCCGCCCTCGCTTCAATACCGTATGTGAGGATAGGTCGCATACAGGCCTTATACATGGAATAAAAAATAAGGTACATGCAATAAAACAAAATCTCATTCCTTGTTTAAAGCAGTATGATTCCAAAATTGTTTTCAAATAAAATGAAAACATTGACTTGTATTTTTAAATTATTTTTTAATAAAATAGGTAGGTACTTTAAATTGGATTTTTTTTAATATTTAGATTATTTTTACAATATTTAGATGTTTTTTTAATATTTCAGTTTATCTAAAATTAAAACTAATAAGTGAATCCGTTACTATATCGCATATGTCACTGGTGTTAATCATTAATAAAAATATATTATTATCTACGTAACAATGTCCGTCACTAACGCTACTAGATGGTTTAAGTAATAATATGGTATCATATAATAATGAGGTATAAGAAGCAAAAAAGCATAATTCTCTTTTTAATTATATCCATCACTAACGTCATCAAGACGCTACTCCAGATAGCCCTGTTCTCCCAGCACAATAAACTGACGGCAGAAATATATAATAAAAGTACATTATTTTTGACGAGTTAAAGCTAGTTTAATATATAAGCAGGTATAATTGTAGTTAAATGACTTCAAAATCTTATAATTAATTTTAAACAATCAGATAAACTGTTGTCGTCTGTATCGGACTCCGAATCCCCATCTAAATTTATTTTAAATTGATTAATGTCTGTGATCTCCGTATCGTGATCTTGTAGTCAACGTATCTGTAAATAAAAAATATTAAACAAAGAAACGACCGCTCCGCACGACTGCCAGTGTGATACTGAAGTGGACAATGGAGTAGCTTTAAAAAAGAAATACCACCACAGAATTTACGTGTTACAGATGGTATCACTCACACTAATGCAAGCGGCTTTCATAAAGTGGATGGACCCTACTTATTAATCATTTCTCTAATATATATACATTTTTTGTCTATACTTCGATTTTTAATTTGTAATTATAACTTATTGTATTCTGACAAAGGGTCCATTGGTCCTTAGACATGTTGATATTTTCAATATATAACGTGAAAACAAAGTACATTTTTATTAAATATATTAATGTCACCACAAAATCATTTTGCTTTTTTTGAAGAAATATATTTCATTTGTTCAGATACTATGAGGGAAAATAGTCTATGATTGGATTGATAGAGTTGAAGATTAGAGCAGTTAATTGCAACAACCGGAGCCTATTCGTTCCAAGCATTTATCAAGCAATGTTTCGATACTGAATTTAAACTTGTATTAATACGATACAGAAGCACACTCCTCAATATAAAAGGATTAATTTTATGACCGACTAATAATGGTTTTAAAGAATGCGTGGCTATCTATACGGATTCTCCTTTGGAACTTTAAAATATAAATAAAGATCTTTTTGTACTTTATAAAATATTAAACTAAAAAAAAAAAATTACTTTAAAAAATGTAACAAAAAAGTATGCAGATTTACTATGCTTATTACGGTGCTTTTAGTAATACAACTAAATTGTTTACCAAGAATTATATAGGAAATGAAATAATCTCATGAACAGGCTATAAAAAATAAAATAACATTAAAATATATGAAAAGTAGTTGGCTTATTACTTTTAGTTAGCTAAGACTTAACCTCCAACATGAAAAAATCTCGTTTTCCTTTACTCTCCTTCCTGTCTACTCTCCTGAAAACTTGGTAATTCGTGTATGTTGAAGATGTGTTTTGGTATTATGAATTCATGAATCTAAATAATTTTAACTCAACATTTTATATATTTATTTATTATATTATATAATATATTATATATATTTTATAGTATATTATATATTATTATTATTATTAATCTCGAAATAAAAGTGTGTATAGTTTCAAAATACTGAGAGAACATTCAAAATATTTCCACAATTAACTATCTAAGAAATAAAAAATTTACGTTCCTAAATATAAAATGGTCATTTTTTCTAATCTTTTTTGACGAATTTCACAAATGCTCAAGCATGAACTTAATATTTTCACGCAGGAGGGGAGGGGATTTTTGACGATGACCCCCGGGGAAGAGAAACACGAAAACAATAAAATATCTGGAGATTTCCGGAAAAATGGGAAGAGGGTGTAAAAAGGCAATAATAATTCAACAAACGTAGAGGCTTCATGTACGTGGGGATCACACTTAACAGTTAACTATGAAAAAAAGTGAGCGGTGAGATTTTTGTGGAACCAAAAACCAATGTGATTACTTCGTAACGAAGCCTTAAAACTAGAATGTCGCCGCATCGTTTAGTACACCCTGCTTGGTTATGGTTCCATCAAATCAGTCATTAAATTAAATTCATAAGAAAAGAGAACAACAAATTTTGAGATAATGTAAAAACCTATCATCAACTTGGATAGGTAGGCTTATAGCTTGAGCTGTAAATGTATCAAATGCAAATGTAACAAGACCTTGGGTAATTACCTCATCCCTTTCTTGTTAACGAAAATATAAAATTGAATGGGATATTAGGTTTTGCTGGTGTGTTTAGAATTTATCTGTAAAGAAGTTCAGATTCCAAATATTAAACGTTACAATTATTTCCGTTTCATTATTTTGTCTGAAAGTATTTTAATAATATCAGTACATGTGTTGTAATAATTTAATTAAAAATTGAAATAATATGACTGATGAAATGAATCTATAGCTATAAAACACAATGTCTGTCTGTCTCTCTGTCTGTCTATTCTCTATACAAATCTATACCGTTTGTCCGATTCGATTAAAATTTTGCATATTTATGCTTTAGACCCGGCGGGTAACATAGACAACATTCCCCCTCTATTCTTTTACCCCTTCCCTTCCTCTGATATATTTTCGATGCAAATCTGTACCGTTCGACCGATTGAACTCAAAATTTGGAAACTTATCCTTTTGGACTCGGCAGGTATCATAAGCAATATTTCCCCCCTAATATTTTACTTCTTCCCCTACCCCTGATATATTTTCGATGCAAATCTGTACCGTTTGACCGATCGGACTCAAAATTTGGAAACTTTTTCTTTAGTAACGTAGATGACATTTCTCCCTCCCGCTTTAACCTTTCCCCTCTCACAGATATATTTTCGATGCAAATCAATACCGTTCGAATCGAACCTTTGTTTCCTCCCACAAATTTATTTTCAACTTAATCCTTAACCCGTGCAACGCCGGGTACGAACAGCTTGTATTTTATAGTTTTGATATTTGCCGCCTGATGCATAAGTTGATGCCTCAGGCGGCATTGTAATATTTAATGCGGCTTTATATTGGGAAATTGAAATAAAATATTCAATATTTTATTTCAATCTGTGCGTGACATGAATTAATCGTCTAGTTTTAATATTTTTTAACAGGTCATGCGGATCTATAAAACACATTAAAAAACACCCTAGCCTGAGTAAATGACATGATTCTGCTGTGACGTTACTGGGAATCGGACTCGGAATTAATTAAAATTTATGGACTCACTTTAACCTTGGAAAATCATTCACAACACAAAACAACTGACTTTTTTGTACGTAATTTTGAAATATTTTTTTTTAAATGCTTATTTTAAAAATGAATTCCTAGCTCAAAAACTTTGCATTTTAAAATATTTCAAAACCTATTTTAATGAAGCTTTTGATTAGCCGTATATAAAATATTTTTTAAATCAGCTTAATTAAATTAAATGAGCGACGCTCTACATACATATAAAGAATATTTTTCTCATTTATTAAAAACTACCAAGGAATTGACAAGAGGCATATAAAAAAATGTATGCTTTTTCCTGCCACATAAAATACACTAGATTCAAAATGTTCTCCTATTCTCAAAAGAATCTCTTGTGTAGTTTTCTAGGCTGTTGCATCCAGCAAATCTTGATCCAGGATTCCAGAAGTTAGCCGAAAAGTTGAAGCATGTAAGTACGAGTATATAGTTGAAAACTCTAAACAGAATACTAATATTTTAATTTCAGAATACACCTTAACCGTAAATATAGTCATTATAATGTTACTTTAAAAAATATTTGAACAATGGATTTTTTTACTCAATTTAAGTAACGTTATTCAAATAATTTTAAATGTATATGGTTCTTCAAAAAATTTTGAGATACATGAAATAAATTTCAGTTTGTCGGATGATCTAAAATGGATGAACGCCACAAACCAAAATTATAATGAACCACAACTAGAATGAAATGTTGAAGGAACTTAAAAATTGTGAGCGAGGAAAATAAAATCAATTCAATCTCAAAGAGTTCATTACAAATGATGAAACAACTTTTTCTCAAAAATCAATAGTTCTTAGCTAAAGGTGACAATAAAATATCGTTAATTTAAAAAAATATCTACATTTAATATGAATATGTGTTGATAAGTTATGGGTTAATCTAATATTAAATACATTTTTTACTCAATCAATTGAAAAAAAATGACCATAGATTTCATAATTATGGAAAACAAATTGAACTAATCATGAATTATTGGGACTTATGGGAACATTGAATATAAATTAATGTTAAAAGGAAATAAAAAATGAAATCGGTAAATGTGGTTATTAAACCAAGGAGCTTTTCAGCTTTATAATTTATTTCTTTTCCTTCTTATGTAATTTTTGGCTATGGCTAGGTGTTCATCAATAAACGTTGTCTACCGAAATAAGGCTGAAAATACTGAAAAATTAATCGGACAAATATTTTATCGCTGTTTATGCCAAAATCACCCGACTAAAGAACACAATTGCTGGTGAAAATATTAATTGCATTTTCTAGTCTCGCCACATGCGGATAGGAATGTTATTAAATTCAGTGAAAACTAAACAAAACTCCAGTTATTATGCAGAGTTATTTGCACAACCGTTACACAAAAATGTACTAAATATCACTAGATATTATTTTTCTTGCATAGTTTTGTTGCGCACTGGCGTATTGTATTATGTATACCTGTAAAACTTTGCATACTTATGCTTTGAGACCCGGCGGGTAACATAGGAAACATTTCCCTCCTATTCTTTCAACCCTGCCCCTCCGCTGATATATTTTCGATACAAATCTGTACCATTTAACCTAACCGATCGCACTCAAAATTTGGAAAATATTCTTAAGGACTTGGCGGTAACATATTCGACATTTCCCCCCTATTCTTTTGCCCTTCCCCTCCGCTGATATATTTTCGATACAAATCTGTACCATTTGACCGATCGGACTCAAAATTTGTAAACGTATTCTTAAGGTCTCGGCGGGTATTATGTGTGACATTTCCCCCTATTCTTTTGACCCTTCCCCTACCCTGATAAATTTTTGATGCCTATATATTTATATTTCTTCCCTCCATTTTTTCCTTTTACCCGCCCTCTGATATATTTTAGATGCAAATCTGTACCGTTCGACCAATCGTACTCAAAATTTGCAAAATTATTCTTTAGGATTCGGCGTTTAACATTGGTGACATTCCTTCCTCTTCTTTTGCCCTTTCCCCTCCCCTGATATATATTCGATGCAAATCTATACCGTTTGAATCGAACCTTTGTTTACCCTCATAAATTTATTTTAAACTTAATCCTTAACCCGTGCAACACCGGGTATGAACAGCTAGTTACAATATCTAATTAAACCAGAGGGATACGACCGTTTTTCAAAAAGAGAGTTCCGCACGTACCGAAATGAGAGTTCCGCACATAACGAAAAGAGAATTCCGCACATACCGAAATGAGAGTTCCGCACATAACGAAAAGAGAGTTCCGCACATACCGAAATGAGAGTTCCGCACATAACGAAAAGAGAGTTCCGCACATACCGAAATGAGAGTTCCGCACACAACGAAAAGAGAGCTCCGCAATAACGAAATATTTTAAGAACAGTAAAAATGTCAGGTACACATACATTTAAGACTATATATATATATATATATAGCTTTTGTTCGTAGTAATCTACGTGTAAAATTTTTTTTTTCAATTGATTCAGCAATTAAAAAAAATATATTTATCTACTCTACGGTCACCGTTATATAAAGTTCATTCATTGAGAATCAGAAGGTTCAACACAATATTTCTTTCTTTTTCTTTATGAGTGCATTTAACAAAACTATCATATAGAAGGAATGCAGGTGATTTAATTTATATGTATAAAATTATTAGCGGTGTCTTTGATTCCCCTGTGTTATTAGGAGAAGAAGCAATAACTTTAGCATCTGGACACCTCCTTTATAGAAACAACATGATGTCCCAGTTGGAGGAATACCAATCTTAATAAATAAAAATCTGAAAAGCCGCGTAACAAAAATGAATAGTATATCTCACAGAATTATCTACATACTGATTAAATTAAACCAACAATTCACTCTACAAATCTTCCACGCATACACTCCCAGTACCTCGGATGATGAAGAAGTCGAGCAACTTTATGAAAAAAATAAAAAGCCTAAAAATCTGAAAAAGCCAAACTAGTTATTATTACTGGCGAGATCCCCATAAAATAGGACAATTTGGATTGGGAAACAGAAATGAAAGGGGTGAAATGTTGCTTCTATAAAAAAACAAACACAAGAAGATGGATTTGGAGAAGCCCAGACGAAAAGACCAGAAATGAGAGACTACATTCTGATAGACAAAAATAAATATTGTAAGGACGTCTCGGTATTAAATAAATTTGACACAGGCAGTGACTACCGATTAGTAAGGGCAGTTTTTAGGGTTAATACAAGAATGGAATGGAAAGCTTTGGCAAACAGGAAAAGTCACACAATACCAACATTTATTATAGTAAATATTATTATTTTTAGTGAAACAAAGATACTTTTCAAGAAACACTTGTAGATAAAATAGAAGAAGAAAGAGATCTCAAGAGAACAAATGTAAAAACACTCTTAACAATAAATTTACATAAATTATCCAAACATCTGTAAAAAAGATTTCATATAGACAAAACAAAAATAAATGCAAATTATCAAATAGCACACTCACTCTAATTGAAAAACGAAAAACCCTTTCTTGAGACTCAGATAAATATAAGATCAAAAAGGAAATTAAAAAAATATTAGAAGCTATAACACAAAAATAATTTCGCAAACAATAGAAATAAATAAATATATGAAAGTCTTAAAACGGATAAAATCTCATGGATACCATAACATTACTAAAATAAAATATGAAAATGGAATTATCGTAAGAGATAAGGAATCTGTATCCAAAACAATTGAAAAATTTTACTCAGAGCTCTACACATCACGAATTAACCAAAATGAGATAAAATAAAGATGCATATTTAACGTAGGATCCGAAGAATTACCAGAAATAGAAATCGAAGAGATAGAAAATGCCTTAAAGCAAATGAAAAATAATAAGGCTCAAGGTACAGATCAAATAACAAGCGATATGCCAAAACTAGGGGAAAGAAAATTGATAGAAGCCATAAAAATACTATTAGACAAATGTCTAGAAGAAGGAAAAATACCTTGTAATTGGCAAAACGCGGAAGTAAAAATAGTAATTAAAAAGGAGATAACGATAATCTAGAAAACTATCGACCGATAAGTTTGCTTTCGCATTTATATAAATTGTTTACAAAAATCATGACGAATCACCTACCTCTTAAAATTTGATCACTATCAACTCGTAGAGCAAGCCGGCTTCCGCAAAAATTTTGGAACCAGAGACCACATTCAAACTCTAAGATTTCTCATAGAGACAACAACAGAGTATAATATACCTATACACTTAGCTTTTATTGACTATCAAAAAGCATTTGACTCAGTTGAAAGGTGGGCAGTCATCGAAGCACTCCAAAATGCGAGAATAGACTCTAGATATATACGATTAGAAAACTTTATATATGAAAATGCAATTATGAGTGTTATAAGTGACGACGACACTAGAGTGAAAAAATAAAAGTAGAAAAAGGTGTCCGATAAGGTGACTAAGGTGACAAAATCTCGCCTAAACTCTTCACGTTAGCCTTGAAATATGTATTTAAGACCCTGAATTGGGATAACAAAGATGTGAAGAGAGATGGCACATATTTAAGTCACCTAAGATTTGCTGACGACGTAATGGCTGTAAGTAAAAATATCAAAGAATTAAGTATAATGATAAAAGAACTACACGAGGCTTCGAGCAAAGTTGGCCCTAAGATGAATATAAAGAAAACAAAAATTTTGAGTCCAAAGAACAAAATCATCACCATCAATAATAATTATATTGAAATAGTAGTTGAATATGTATACCTAGGATACAATATGAAAATGGACAAAGAGAATCAAACAGCAGAATTGCCAAGACGAATAGGAATGAGCTGAGCTGCTTTTGACAAACTTAAACATATCTTTGAGAACAAAGAGATCCCAATAAACTTAAAAAAGTAAAGCCTTTGAATCATGCATACTGCCAGTGATGACGTATGGAGTGGAGACTATGGCTCTTACAAAGAAAAGTGTAGAAAAGCTCAAATGCACGCAACGATCCATGGAAAGATCCATGCTTGGAGTTAGCCTATTAAGATGAAATTAGGCGCAGAACTAGAGTATGTAATGGATATCATGGATCGTGTAGCGAAGCTAAAATGGCAATGGATAGGACATGTTGCAAGGCAGGATGCTACAAGATGGCCTCCCAGAGTTCTGAAATTTTTTAATAATCTTCTTCTTTCATATCTACTGTTTACATATTCTATTTTATTTTACATCTTTATACTTTCAATACATTACTTATCGTATTTCATTATGACTTTGTTTTTATATTTTTAATATTATTTCATTCATTTTTTGTCATGTTACGCCTATTTACTTAGGTTATGCCTATGTACTTAGGCTATCCTTCTTTGGTTTTTGTAAAAGCCGAAATCAGGGCAGGTATTATTAATAAATAAATAAATAATAAATTATGCATTTGTCATCAAACAGTAAACTGTTCTTATGCATTATATTATTGCCAAAGTAAAGCAATAAGGTAGTCCTAATTTAAAGAAATGTTACATGGGTCTGATTTAAAACCATAAAATTTTTAGTGTATATTATAGATATCTCATAGAGACGAAACTGTATTAATTATGGGAAAGTAGGTATAGAAGTCATTTGGGTGTAACAGGACTTATGACCTGTCTTTTGGTAGGCTTAAGTGATCACTTTACACAATTGTAACATTCGCCATTTCCACCCATGATAGAATATACCATGCTTATTCATTTTTTGGAAGTTGTATATATGTTCAAATTGCGTGAAGCTTTCATATATGAGTTGTAAGCGCCTTTTCCATGCGGCCTGTACAAAGCCATGTACAATTGTGTAAAGTGATCACTTAAGCCTACCAAAAGACAGGTCATAAGTCCTGTTACACCCAAATGACTTCTATACCTACTTTCCCATAATTAATACAGTTTCGTCTCTATGAGATATCTATAATATACACTAATTGATTAATAATGTCTCTGTGACATAAATCCAGCACTGTTCTGAAAGATTTGAACAAACTCAAAATATTCTGAACCATAAAATTTTTACAGGTTCAAAGGAAACTACCGTTATTTTTATTATTTTTTTTAATAAAAAAATATTTGCTGAATGACAAAAGTTCTGAACCTAAATCTCAAGAGATAAAAGAAGACCAAGGAAGCAGTTCACAGGGAAACAATGATGAATGCCTACACACAGTTCCCGGGAGACAGCAGTTTGGGCGGTCATTCCTAACAAAGGTTAAGACTTTCCCCTTACCATTTGCTTCAAACATACTTTTGTGGGATTTGTACGGGACTTTTCTTTGATTTATAGACGGGGACAAATCTAGAAATTACCTATTCAACTTTGAATGAAAACTTTTAAAATCTTCGTACTAAGAAGATTTGTGAATAAACAAAATGGAGAACGAATACGGAGTTCATTAAAATAAATAATAGAGATAATCAAAATTTAACGGTAGCATGTTGACACGTACCTGAACACGTAAAAGAGAGCTATGAAAAATACTTGGAAAACTGGACATATTCATATATACATATATGTCCAGTATTATTTCACCTCTACAAATATTTTATATATGTATATATATATATCTTATATATCTAGTTATATATCTATATATATATCTTATATATATATATACTATTCTATATATATATATATCTATATGATATCTATATGTAAATTATTTAATTATATATATATTATAGAGATATATATATATAAATATATATATCTGAATAAGAACTTTTAAATAGTTGATGTTGGACAATGTTTGTCTCTCTAGAAAAAAAAGTTGACTCAAGCAAAGTTTATGAGTAGTTATTTATGATAATTATATTTGAGAATACACTAAAATAAGAATGAAATGATAGCATGAGCATTTGACTGCATCTGTATTGAAATAAGCTGTACATAAATACATATAAACATTTGCTCAATGTTTAATAATTGTAGGAAATGAAATAAAATTTATCAAATCTCAATAATAAGAAAATTGACAAGTAATTTTCTACTTTAAAAAATAAGTTGAAACAAAAGTATCAGTATATTGTTTTGAAGTAATGTAATGTAAATAAAAATATATTTGGGACAATTTGGCGATACTTGGACTAGTCACACTGCGATGGAAAGTTTTAATTATAAATTATTTAGATATCACACTGTAACATATTATTATCCAATTTTTTTTATTTAATGACTGGCCATCTGATCATTTTACAATTTTATAAAATAATAAAACGACGAAGGTTTACTTCAATGACTTGTCAATGTTATTTTACTCCTTGTAAACTTGAAAAACTGCACAATCTCATAAAAATGCTGGATTTGATTTTTAATATGACATGTTATATAACACAAAAAATTTACTTCATGTAGTGTTAGCGTGTAACAGATTTCCACGTGATGACGTAATGATAGTAATTAAACATACTGTATGTCAAATTTAGGGTTAAATTTTTTTATTATTTTTCACAATATTTTTACTAGAAAGGAATTTTTCATGGTTGGCAGTCAGACATGCGGCATTTCTCGCCAGAGTTTGCACCGGAAAACACCATTTGTTGACCTTTTATTAGCCAAAAAGTAGTCTTGTGTACCGCGCACTTCCGGTCGTTTTCTGGCTGCACTCGTTTTATTGCTGCACATGTGCCGGAAATTCATTGGCGAACAAATAAACACACGGCGGTTAAACTACTTACAAATTCAACAGTTCATTTGTATTTTGATGTTTTGTTAATATTAAATTTCACAATGTATCCAACACAGCGTAACATTTTTATTCCTCTGTGACGCATCGCTCGTAAATCATTTCTCCCTACTTGATCACACCGATTACCCACAGGTTCGGGCAGAGAGGGTAGAAGACCAGACCAATTTGTTCACAACACTCTTGCTTCGTGCACTTCGATCCATCTCCTGGTACACATTCTTCGCACGTTGAAGTTTTTAACAAGTTTCGTTCGTCCTCCAACATTTGGTTTATTGGATCAAGCAAGTCTTTCGTAAATATTCTGTTTTCCTATTGCATTCAGCACTCGCCATAAATATTTAATTTCATTTCGAATTTTCTCCTCGATCAAACATTCTACATAAAACCATCTCGTAGTGTGTTTATTCTATCGAATATGGTATAAACAAGATCTCATGATTTAAAATTAAATTAAATTTACACACTGGTTGCATTGGTTGGTTAAATGGGTTGCATTTCCTTCTCCCTCTTTACCCCACTCCTTCCCGTGATATATGTTCTATACAAATCTAAGCCGCCTAACCGATCTGACCCAAATTTTTCAAACTTATTTTTAGTGACCCTGTCTGTGGGTAACAAAGGCTACATTTTTTTACCGCTCTACCTGATATATTTTGCGTGCAGAACGGTTCAATTCGACCAATCAGATCCAAATTTTGCATTCTGATTCTTAAGGACCCGGCGGGTAACATAATCGACATTTCCTCCTTCCCCCTTTATCCCTCCCCTACCTTATATATTTTAAGTAAATCTGTATCGTTTTACCTGTACAAAACTGTACCCTCCCCTTGATTTATTTTAAGCACATCTGTACCATTTGACAAAGATCTGAACCAAATTAATATTCTTTGGGATCCGGCGGAAAACATAGGTTACATTTCCCCTTTGGACATACCGTCCATCCTAGCCTAGATTAAATTGAAACATTGTTTTTATTAGAGGCATTGCATAACAATAAAATCTTTGTTTCCCCCCATAAAACTATTTTTAACTTAATACTTAACCCGTGAGAAGGCGCACTATGAGTATTTATCTCACACAAAAATTTAGCGCGATTGTTTTATATGTTAGCAATAATGTATCGCGGCGATCTTCTCAGTACCTTCCTAAGCATTCGTCCCCTATTCCCACGGCCTACTTCCGTGCCGCTCAGTACTGCTGCGACTGCGCAGTGAGCCGCTTTTGACTCTTGTTTTGTTTTGTTTTATTTCATGTAATTTTTTAAATTTTTTAAATAAATAATTATTTCACGGTGGGGACAGTGAATGGTTTGTTTCTGCGGCTGTGCGGTCCCGTGGTGGTTTATACGACCGCTGCGGGGTGGCACGGTCTTGCAAAGTAGTTTAAAAAATGTCAACCTGGAGACGATTGAGTAGGACCGATAAAGAAGCTTTTGCTCTTAAAACGGTCCTGGGTAAGCGGTGGGTACCATTCACAGAACCGCTTTTGAGTTTTGCTGCGCGAGTTTTGCTTATCGCGCGCCTGTCGGCGTAAGTATTTTTTCTTGTTATGTAAGTGTTTATTTCTTATTTTTTTTATATTTAGACATTTTTATTAATTATTTACATCGTACACAAATTGAGATTTGGTTGAAATAAAGGCATTAGTTGGATTATTGTACATGTTTGGATTTAAAAAAAAATCATTTGAATGTAAAAGAAATGTGATGATGGTACAGCCTGTGATTTTTTTAGTGCAACTATGTCCATAAAATGCTTTTTATTTTTATAACGGGTATTGCGTTTGAACGACATCAATACTCTCTCACCAGTCTCTCGAGTAGCACCTATCCGAGAAATATTTGAGGACTTTGTTAGACATTGTAACGATAATTATACACCTGGAGAGTACTGTACGATTAATGAAATGCTGGAGTCATTCAGAGGCCACTGTACGTTTTGGGTATATATCTCAAATAAACTAGCTAAATATTGCATAAAAATATATGCCCTCGTAGATGCGAGACAGGCATTGAAACCTAAACCAGAAATTGTTACAGAATATAATAGTACGAAAGGAGGTATAGATGTTGTGGATCAAAAGAATTAGGACTACTCCGTTGCACTTTACGTTGCACATTTTATATAGAATATAAGTGGGATCAATGCGCAAATTATATGCAAAGTAAACACACAAACTTTGGTTAGAAAACATGTATTCCTAAAAGGTGTGGCTCTGAAGAAGGTAAAATCTTACATTTCACGAAGATCACATATGCAGAAAATTTCTATGGATCTAAAGTTTCGAAGTAATTGATACCTCTTCCTAATGTGGAAACTGGGCCTGAAGCTAGTAGCTTTTGTGCACAATGTGCAAAAATCACTCTGCACTGAGCATGTGATATGCATGTACAGTATGTGTTTCGAGAGACACCTTTCTCCAGATCATATGGAAGACTGAATAATTTAAATTTATGTTGTTTTTGATTTTTTATATATATTATTTCGTGATGTAAGCCAAAACTTAAGGCCAAAGTTTAGAAGACTTTTGATTTATGCATAAGCCTGCATTTTATGTTAATTAGTTTCAATAAATTACTTTTAATACGTAACCAAATGCTTATCATTTATAATAACCATTTTTCACTTTAATAAAATATTACCCTTATTTAAAAAATACTATTTAAATATCTTTTATCGTGTTATATATATAAAATATATATATAACACGTAATAAAAAATATTTAAAAAATAAATATCGTGAGCATTTTGCTCACGGGCGCCTATCCGTGTAACATTTTAGGCCGCGCCTTCTCACGGCTTAACCCATGCAACTCCGGGAATAATAGCTAGTATATTTATATTATATATATTTTTTTATAAAATGAATACACTTGTGCCCTTTCTAATCAATATTTAAAAAATTCTTTTGATATTTTGGCTAAAAAACTATATCGTTTTATAATTAATAGGAGAATACTGGGCGTGAATGTTTGCCATCTTCCGTATTTATTAAATTGTTTACTCTTTGCCTGCACATGCACTCAACGATGTTTATATGTATGCGTATGGCAAGGCTGTGGGTTGTGACAATGTTGCTGCCGAGTACATTTAGGGTGGTGGTCCAGTAATACTCACGTGGCTTCATAAACTCTTCAACCAATGTTTAGAGGGCAGTCACAATCCTATGGGTTGGAAAAGAGCTGTTATCACGCCTATATACAAAGGAAAAGGATCCCGAATGGACTGTGTAAGCTATCGGCCGTTAGCCTATTCAGCACTGTTGGCAAACTGTATATGAGAATTTTGATAGAAAGAGTGAGGTTGACAACGAAAGAAAAACTGTGGGATGTACAAGGAGCATTCATGAGTGGAAGAGGATGCATGGACCAAATTTTTTCACTGCGCCAAATTTTTTGGCAAAAAACCAAAAATGTTTTTGTGCCTTTGTGGATCTCCAAAAAGCGTATGATAGAGTGATAAGACGAAAGTTATGGAAGGTTTTGTCTGTTTTTTCATACAGGCAATTGATTCCCTGTACGCAGGAATTAGTTCTTGCGTGAGAATTAATGGGGCATTCACATCATGGTTTGATATTACAAAACGTGTCAAACAGGGATGCGTAATGTCACCATGGCTTTTTAACCTGAATATGAATAATTGTATAAAAGAACTGAAGGAACTAGAAGTTAGAGCGAAAATGGATGGACTCACCATATCCTGCCTACTATATGCAGAGTATTAGTGGCTATCAGTGAAGCTGATTTGCAGTGCCTGGTATCCAGGATGTCCGATGTATGCATGCAGAGTGAACTTCTGATGAATGTCAGCAAATCGAAAGTGACGGTACTCGAGAGAGATGATAGAGTGACTAAGTGTGATGTGATTGTAAACAACGAATGCTTAGAACAAGTGAACGAGTTCGTGTATTTGGGAAGTATGTTTAGTAGAACGGCAAGGCTGAGAATGATATCGAAAGGAGAATGACTGGGGTAAACAAAGTTAATGGTGCTCTAAATACAATTATGCCCAATAAGAATCTGTCAAAGGAAGTAAGACTAGTAACATAATGACTAGACATAATGGCGTTCTAGTGCCAACCCTGATGTAAGGAAGTGAAACTTGGAATTGGCAAAAGAGGGATGAAAGTAGACTGAATGCGGTGGAAATGCGGTCACTAAGACGCTTGTGTGGAAAATCTTTGATCGATAGAGTGAGGAATGAACAACTTAGACGTGAATGCAATGCTGGCTGTAGTGTGGTAGATAGAATAAAGAAAGGAGTGCTGAGATGGTTTGGTCATGTGGAACATATGAACGAAGAAAGGATGGTTAAGAAAATATGTGAGGCGAGTGTTGAAGGCTGAATGTTGAGTGTTGAATAGAAATAGAGGGCGACCGCGAAAGACCTGGCACGATCAAATACTGCAAGTATTCGAGGATGGCCCTGTTAAAAGCCGCAACAACCGTAGAACTTGTATGAGAAGATGTATGAATTTGGCCGAAGCAAAAGTGGTGTGCCAGGATAGAAGAGTGTGGCGTTCAATCCTCTCTGCCTACCCCTGCGAGGAAACGGCGTGATGGTTAGTTAGTTAGTTAATTAAATAAATGCTAAGTAAATGTACGTTTGGAACTGAGTCATAGTTTTGAAGCAGGTTGATTCAAAATGAGAATTGGTAATTATCTGATTTAATTGGATTGCTATAAGACAGCCGAGAAATCTTGTTTTTCTATTCAGCACAATTAATTCAGTTTTTTATTTTATTTGTGAATTGAAGCTGAAAAGAACCTTAAAAATATCTCGAAAATTAAAAAAGATACCGATTTGTCATTCTCGACTATTCTTAAAATATAAATAAACAATGTTTTCTATTATTATATTCAATTAAATACAAAAGGTAAAATGTAGGGAAACAAATCCATCTTCCTTTATCCCTTGCGTATAGCAACATTCTGTCATCTTAAGCAGCATCTGTAATCGTGAGTTGGACCACTTTGTAAAGAGTCAGGGACAAAGTTAAGCCTGGAGTTAGGCAGAATGAAAATATGAAGCCTTAGGGAATAGCAGTTAGCAAGCAAAAACGACTCATCTACCCGGTTCTCTGGAGCAGGGAAGTTTCTTCAGAAACATTATCCATCCTGAACTTGATAAATGCTAAGTACTGGAGAATTATTATTGTTTTGATTTGTTCAGAGAATTTCAAAGCTTAAATAATTTTTTGTATTAAAAAACTGTAGGAACTTTAAAAATTATTAAATAAACAATTAAAATAATTTGTTAATACCCAATTAACAATTTTTACAATTAACCTATTTCAGTTTAGAATTTATTAAAATGGTTTAAAATTAAGTATTTTCATGGCTATGTAGATATAAGGCAGACATTGCTAACCCTTTAAGATAAACATTTTTTCCAGAGATTAATAAAAAATGTGTATTGTGTTCTGGTATTTTAAGAAAATTTTATGTATCACAAAAATGACTTATTGGTAATGATTAATGTATCATTAGATACAGCAAAAATGTGACTAGATCATTAAATAACTCAAGAAAATGCATTAAAGCCTTTAGCATTACTGAATTTTAAAATATACTCCCAACGAATATTGGCTATTTGAAAGGGCGTTATATTGACTTAAAACAAAATACAATTCAAAAGATAATCTAAACATATGCTTTTATATCGTCTAACAGTTAATTTCTTTTTTTTTTGATTTTAGAATAGAATTAATAACAAAAAAGTATTTCTTAAGTGCGTAATAGGGAAAACAATGATGATATCAAAAAAATATAAATAGGTTAAGATGATCACGATAATGATATGCATAAGAAAAATTTATCCAAAAGAATCATTAAAAAGATTAACAGTTAAATGTTAAAATAATTCTCTCAGGTAACTGTTGTAAATAATATATTTCAATATACAAATTTTATCCATTTATATTGTATTTAAAAAGAAAATATTAATGCCATTTTTGAAAGCTTAAAAAAATGATGAAGGATGCACTTTTTAAGGTGAGTGACCTGGTAAATGAAAAATTTTAATTTTCTAAATATGTTCAGAAACCGTGTGAACAATCGAAATATATTGAATGAATGAGTAAGAAGTTACCAATTTTATGATTTTTTTTTATCAATTCATTTATTCAGTAAATCGCCATATATATCTCTCTGTCTGTTCTCTATACAAATCTACACCGTATAACCGATCCGAAACTAAAAAAAATTGCACACATATTCTTTAGAAACATTTCGCTCGTCCTCTTTTACTCCACCCCCTCCGCCTGATATATTTGCCTCCGCCCGCAAATATCGACACTTATTCTTTAGGACCCGCCGGTAATCTAAGCCACGTATCCCCCCACCCCACCCACCTAACCTCTGCACCTTCCCCCTTTTTTGACATCTACCCCTATGAAGTTATATTAGGGGCCACAGCTACGAAAAAGACATTGAAGAACATCAAACAAGAGAAAAGAAAACTAAAGAAAGAAGCAAAGAAAGTATCACCAAAAGACACAAAGAAAGACAAGAAAAAAATACAAAGACAGTCATGAAAAATCAAAAAACACCCAAAAAGAAGCTATAAACGAAGAATCTTATGAACGAAAGATTTTTAACTCTGCCATAACCGATTTTGATGATGATACTATAGCAGTGGTTCTTCCTGACGGCGATAATGATGGAGCGTACTACGATGAAGGACTACTGAGCGTAGCTAATGGATATGAATTATTGTGGAGAATTTGGCAAGAATAATAAACTACATAACAAGTCGTTGCATAACCTGTGCTCGATGGGCGCACGCACTACGCAGGGACAAAGAGGTCCCAGATGGTTACATATATAGTTTTTGTAAACCATAAATTGGTGTACGTAATTAGCCTACCGCTGTACGGAATTACCAGAAGAATTCGGGTAATACCGTACATTTCTCTTTTTTTTTAAATTTGAATAAAAGGTACCTATTTCTTAAAAAAAAATTTAAAGATACCATCATAAAACCAATTAAAATGGCTGTGGAACTGTATCTCATTGAACATTTAATGCTTTATAGTGATCACATAATTTCAACCTAAATTTAGGTGTACGGGAATACCCTCTTTTCCCCTATAAATATTAGAAAAAAAAAATTTTTCTCCAAAATCCGAAATCCCTAATTTTTCTCCAAAAATTAGGGATTTCCTCTTAAATTGTAAATAATGTAAGTCTGAAGGAATAATTGATCCATTCCGACTATCATATTTCGTTCCTTCATGTAACATTAATGCACAAGATAGTACGGCCAACTTGCTTAGGCAGGTTTTCAGTCTTTTTGGTGCGGAAATCTTTTGTTGATTCCATGAATTAATAAAGACTTTTTTTTTGCTATGGCTTGAGGGGTTTTGAATTACGAATACGAAATTTAATAATATTAAAATTAATCTACGTACGTGGGTACCTAGGTACTATTTCTGGTAGCAACGTAGGTACCTAGTAAAATAAGACTGACTTGAAAATTTTAATATTGAAAATATTTAATATGCATTGTTTATATATTTTTTTCGGTAAAAATTAATGCACATATTCATAAGTTTAATTAACTATGTGTGACGAAAAATTTCTCAATTATTCATTTATATGCGTCATATGTTGCAAATAGAGTTATTAAAGTTTTTTCTTGCATACAGATTAGAGATAACTAGTTCGTAAACGGACGGGTCCCAATAAATGGTTCCGAAGATTATTTTGAACATTAAACTAAAGAGCCGACAGAACTGAATAATTTATACAAAATGACTTACATCCCTCATATTATATCGGTGGTGACATTCTATGGTCTAGCTTTATCGTCGTGAGCTGTCAGCTCGTATAGTAACGATATTTGAGAGGTTAATAAAAGTTATTTGACACACAAATTACGTAGGGATAGACGTACATTTTTTATTGTATTTTAAGTATCCTTTTGCTGAAAATCTTTTTAACTGTCTGTAAGACCCATAATTATTCACACCTTTAAAACAATTCTAATGTGTTCCTTTATATGGATATCTTATTTAATGTTAGGCAAATATCAGTTTGTGGTCTACAAGTCCCTAAAATATAAAAAAATGAATTAAATATTGATATGAAGCACAGATTTTGATATAAGTTTGATGCTGTGTACACAAACATTTACTAAAACTTCAGTCAAACGTAGTCGTATAATAAAATGCAGTATTCATGGAAGAGATAGAATCTACCTCACATCCATGCTTATGTAAAAGTCAATAAATCGATGAATTTTTAGCCCGAAATGAAACAGCACACGATATTTGTTGGAAGTTTCTGCTACGTTCTTGCAACTTTTCAGCAGGTAAAGTACTGCAAACCGTTACGAGGTTGGCAGAAAAAAGCATTAAACGCCTAACACGCGATCGAGTTTCCGGTTCAGATGATTCAAGTAGGAGGGCTCGTTGCCAGAGAAAAAGTAAAAAGGGAAATTTTAAACATTTTAGTATATATTTTTATAAAATCAAACAATTGCTTTATGTGCGTATACATTTTTAGGGCTGGATCCAGACCTCCAATTTTACTTTACACCTACCTAATTATACCATTATCTCATAAAACACACGAGTATCCGATAAACTCTTAGTTGATATGTACCTAGAGTAGAAGAACCCTGTAAGTGCCAAGAGGATCGAAGCCGAGGGGATGACCATAAAGAAGATGGGCGGATAATATCAATTAAGATCTGTAAAAGGTAGGTCTCTTGGACTACAGTTTGGATTTCCGAGTTCCATGAAGCCACTAAACATGAAAAGATGAAGAATAATAAATAGTAACATGATAAAAGTAAACCTTGTCAAACCATTCTAGCAGTAATCCAATTTATTTTCACGCAATAACGATAGTAAAGATAATAAAAAAAAAAATTTCAATAGACTCCCTATACATTCACGTTTCTCATATAAATAGAATCGTCTTTTTTCTATAATTAATCTTAATTAAATTATAATCCTGTAGTGGAAAAATCCAGTAATTGTGTTCTCAGAACGAATATATAAAAATATTTTTAATAAAAGTATGCATGACTTTAAAATATAGAGAAATGATAATGAGTGAAGTGATGTCCGAAAGAATTAAAAATGAACGATGAACGAGAGTGTTAATGTGAAAATAAATATAATATCTATTGTAAAAGCGTAATCCCAATTACAATAATTTCGTAGTCTGTCTATCCGTCCGTCCGTCTGTCTGCCTGTCCCCGTAACTTCGTGTAACGTCTGTAACTTTTTAATAGTATTTTTTTTCGAAAATGTTTTTTCCCAAAAATTCTTTTTTCAGAATTTTTTTCGATGTTTTAAAAAAAAAATTTTTTTTTAATAAAATAAATAAAATCTTATTCCGTAGGAACTGACATATAAATCATTTCATTTCGTCATTTTTGACAGTTACAGCTAGTACCTATTATAAAAATGATAAATTACCTTGTACATATCAATGAAATTAGGAAAAAATGTAGATACCCATTGAAGTAGAAGACTGAATGATTTTGCCATTCTACTGTAGAACTTTTCTTGGAAACCGTGAACAAAGTGATGTTACTAAACATGATCACCTTAGTCCGTTGAACGGAAAGACAGATTTAATTTAAATAAAGATTTTTCGTAACAGTTCGTGTATGTATGAAAATGGTTAAAATAACTCGATTAGTGATTTCCTCAATAACTAAATATCAAAAAATAAAAGAGAATCGTAATAGAAAAATGTCGATAACGAAATCAGATGAGATATTAGAAAAAATGAATGGTTGACAACGGCCATTTGTTCAGTCAATGGATTTCATTATTTGTAAACGTGTGCGAGCGTTAGGTTTCCAAATGACAGATGTGTTTATTTACTTTCCATTAAAGAACGTCGTTTTTTCTGATAAGAAAATGTTATACATTTTATTTGTCTGTTTTCAGTGTCTCCCTTTAAAATGGTATCTTTAAGATGTCTTAACATTCCCTCATCTTTTAAAACCCTTCCATACGGAATTAACAGAAATTCAGACATTTTAATTAGATATATTTTTGGTTTTTGTATTTAGTTTTTAGTTTATAGCTCAATATAAGTTGCTCATTTCCCTATGTATAATGAGATATTTTCGATGAAACCCGTGAATATTATGATTCTTTTTTCCCCAAGATACTAAAAATGTCACGGTTTATGTTATAAAATTCTATGTTACGCTTGTTTCCAAAATTTCCCGTTTTATGCTAATGATAACTGAATAACTTTGAATGTGTCTTTTTAATTGCTATATTATTAATTTAAACTCACAAGATTTAATACTCAACAAAATAGTGAAATATCAAGCGAAATAGTCAACGAAAAATTATCTTCTCTCCACTTCTTAATATCGCACTCCCGCAAATATAGAGTCATATCTCAAAAAAGTGCATTTTACAAGAAAGCGAAAAAAAAAAAAAAATTACGTTTTTATTATTTTTTTTTTTTTCCTTTGGTCATTATTTTGAGTCTAAGAGTTTCTTTATGAATATATTGTTATATTCATAAAGAAACAAGCTTTTGTATGGTATGGAAGTCATTACATTTCCTTTTGAAAAATTTGAGTTGTGACTCTTTTTTATTTCACTTTAAGAGGTTTTTAAAATAAAATACTGTGAATTTTGAGTTATAACAAGGATTTTATTATTTCAAATCAGAATAATGTAAGGAAATGACAAAATGTATAATGAAATGACAAAATATTAAGCATTTAGTTCCTCCCGATTTCAACTCAGTGACTGTCTAGTTGTAATTATTTAACATTATTTTATAATAAAACACCGAACGCGTCTCCCTGTGGCAGTGGTAGTGTGGCCTGCAGGTCATAGGTATCCACCACGAAGTTTTTTGAAGCTTTCAATTTATCCGCCTCTTTTTCTTGCCAGGATAGTTTTTTTTTCATTTTTGTGTCTAACAAATTTTTCTTCAAGCTTGGTTTTATCGTTACCTGTAGCATTTTCATACGCTACAGAGAGTTCACACCTACCTTTTTTGGGGACAAAGAATCCTAAGTTAAATTCGTTATTAAATATTTTTGAATACATAACGAGGTTTGCATAAGGCTCGCTCTTTTTTTCGCATTCTTCTATATAATCTTTATTCAAGGAAGTTATAGTTTTTCCTCCATCAATGAATTCTCTTTCACTCTGTGCCCGTAAATAGTGACTTTCGATGCGTGGGATAGACTTAATGTGGTTTCTAATTGCTTCCTTTATGCTCTCGGGGACGCGTTTGTGATTTTCGTGTTTTCCTCGTTGGTCTTCAGTTATTGTACCTACGTTAGTTTTCTTTTCCAAGACCCTGACTTTTTTATCTCTAACTTCGAAATAAAAAGCATTATTAAATTTCCTGCTGCTGTCCTTTCTTGTATATCTGTATTTCGGATCGACAGAAACCGTATATTTATCTATGAAGTCACGCTGCCGATTTATGTCTGCAAGCTTCCAGTGGTTTTGAAAAATGACCTTTCTTTCATCATCCGTGAATTTGGTGGAGCATTTCAAGCGACAATTTTCTTTACACGGAGGATTAATTTCTCTGGCTTTGGAAGTTTTCTTCTGAGTCGTTACGTAAGCGAGGCCTTTATTTCTCAGCATTTTTCTTTGGTTTTGTTCCCATTCCTGAGGGATGGCTTTCCGTTTTCTAGTATTGAGAGGCTTCGCTGGCAAAGTTGTTGACTGCTGGTCTGGTGGGCATATTTCTTGACTTTCAGCTGGTGACTCATTTAAAGATGACGTTGTTGGCAGCTGCCCGATCTCTGCAGGGATAAAATCTGGGTCTTTGACGGAATCATCGCTGTCTTCTTTATAAGATGATTCATCAGAAGATGAGTCATCATAAGAAGAAAAAAATGAAGAAATACGTTGGAACTTTAACTTTTTTAAATTTGAAGTTTCATTAACTTTCCATGTTGAGCTTGCACCTTTAATCTCTGACTCACTTTGGACGGGGGGTATAAATTCAAGAACATCAGTTTCCTCTGCAAATAATAAATAAAAATGTAATATTTCTACCTTTATTGTATAATACATAATATGAGCAGTGTCAATCCGAGATGTTCGGCTAGTATAGCAAATTACGTCTTTTGCATAACATAAAGAGTAGGTACTTACTTGGCGTATCATAAACAAAGAGATTTGCACTGTTTTCGGCTTCAGCTTCCGATGCTGTAGTTCTGCTTTTGCTATAATAGTCAATAGTTTCTCCAAATGTCATGTTCGGGGAATCTTCTACTACAGCCGAAACTATGGATTAAATAATATAGTATGAAACAATGACATATAATCATTATTAAATAACTTTATTCTAAAATAGCCTATGTAGTAATGCAATTTTTTTTGTACCTTTCAGTGAAAATTCATTACTGCTGATACGAGTAAAATTATCATTGGCTCTCTCTTCTGAAATATTTTCCTTTTGTTCTTCAGCATCGGAAACTATATAACATCAATTTTACACACATTATAGTATAGTCTACCATAAGCTTGTATTATTATAAACTAAAAATTTTATTACGTAATTTAAAATGTATCGGATATAATAAATACCAAATGAACGTGGTGTGGGAGGAGGAGGTCTCATGTCTTCCTTCGCGTTTGATGCTAATTGTAAAATATTCATCGTGCGTCGATTATTATAATTATATTTCTTCATCTGAAAGTACAATCAAATCTTAATAACTATCCATAAATCTTTTTAAAGTTATCTCAAACAAAGACGTATGTCAAAATAAGACACGCGAAAGTATCAATTGTCTTCTCAAAGATGGACATATCTTAAAATATAAATCAAGATTGTTGTGATTGCATTCTAAAATACTGTATTAATACAAAATAATACCATTTAAATAATTAGTATTCATTCAGAAAGCTAAAATATCTTCTCAAATAAAGTCATGTTTCCACTTATGTCTTTAATTGAGAAGTAAAATATTATGTTTTAGCTCTTACCTCAGTCAAAAACAGTCACTTTTTGATTTACAACTCTATTTGAGATGTGATAATTGTATTCAACACCACTTTACTTCTAAAATAATATCAGATTTTGATATACTACTGTATTTGAGAATGGAAATATGAAATATGCGCGCGTGCACCCGACTCAAGTCCAGAAATGACATTGTTTGAGAAGGAGGTGGACGAAAAAACGCTTAATCAAATACAGTCACATAATCACATAGCGGCGTACGATTGAAGCTTAGTTATGACGATTTTTTTGAAGATAGAGTGGATCTTCCCGGACAATTCTGTATATTTAACTCAAAACTGAGATTTTTTGACTTATGACTCTCTATTTGCGGGAGTGCGATATGCATTTGTACAGTGATGAGAAGTGAACAGTGTACTTACTTAAGGTTTGTATAATAGATTTATTAACCAGAGATATACACTGCATAATAACAAGGTACCAAGTTAAATGAAACGATGTCGTCAAGGATAGATGCGGCAGAGTTACCCCTTATTCTTATATTATGTTCAATATTTTTTTGTTGTAAAATTAATGTTTTATTTCAATAAAATAATTTATTGTTATGATAAAATAATAAATAGAATCTTCCAGGGCTTCTGGAATGTTTTGGAACATCCACAAACGTTTCTATTACAAGCATGGACGCGGAGTGGCGTAACTGTATACAGTTCGACACCGTGCGCCAGGTCAGTTCAAATTCAAGTTTCAAATTGCGATCAGCGAGCGACTTAATATTGAGAGACTTTTTTAGGGCTAGTTCGGGCGCATACACTCTAGTAAAGTTCTGATTTATAAAAAGTGTAGTGTTAACTATTTCCAAATAAAGTTTTTCATTAACGAAAAAGCTTTTTTCGCATGTTATATTAGCGAATGCATGAGAATATAATGTCCAAATGTATGTATAAGTATGTTGTTGATGGTTTTATGTAGTCATTGTTTAAAATTTTACATTTTTTCGTGACATTGAGAATTCTTACACAACTCCTATCCCTGCTCAGGGAAAAGGAGACAGTTTTCGGTCAAGATTTTTTTTTCAACGGTTGTTTTTCTGAAATTTTTTTTCATTAAAAATATATTTATTTTTGCCCTCAACCCCTGCCTAGCCGCGCTTCAACCCCGCCGGGTGAGCGGTTCGCCCGCGGCCAGGCCGCTAATAAACAACTCGCCAATTGTAATCCAATTTATCATCCGGCCGCACTTTGGGGGTTGAAAGAGACATGAGGATCGACCAGGGGTGAATCTTGGAGTAGAATAAAAAGGTCAGTGTATTTTCATACAAGTGAAAGCCACTGATTGCGCACAGAATCTATTACAATTCTAAGCTTTGATATGCTAATTTCGATAAGTGTTATTTTGAATATTTCAATGATGTCATGTGTATTTAATTTTTTAGAACCGCAGACCAGTAAAATATACAGAGACGAACTAACCTAAATTTCTTAGTACGCGGTTTAGTTCCACTAGATTGACTTAAAAAAATAATACGAGCTTGCAAAATTTTAAATTATTATAAAAAGGTCTCATTTCTGTACAATTTTATACTTGGGGTTAGAACGGTTAGATTATCCAGTTGGCGTTCAGTAGACTATTGATATTGTCCTTGGTTTATGATACTCGCCTTATAATTTAGTTGCCGGAGGCCTCATTCGAGGATGCCACCCAGTTGGCCCTATTTTCGTATACATCTTATCTAAATACATAGTTTTCCATGTCTGTCACTGACGCTGCCGAGATGCTAGATGGCGTTGTTTTCATAGCCTTGACTCGTAGCTGAAACGACAAACGAAAAAACGAAGCAAACGAAACACTGTTTACAAGCTAACACAAATATACTACGATTTCGCAATAATTTTATTTGTTGTGAAAGTTATTTATTGTTTGAATTTTGTTAAAAACTGAAAGCAAATTAAGTAGAATTTTGGAAATTCATTATGAAAATAAAAAAAAAAATACATTGTAATAATAAATGAAATAAATACAAAAAATCAGTCACTTTAAATCAATCACAAATTTAAATTTTGAATGATTTCAATACTTATTGAATAAAACTTTGTCTCAAAGCAATTTGAAAAGTACATTAGGTACCTATGGAGAACATTGAATGCGATGTTAAATTAATAAGAGCACTAAAATATATAATGTATTGTCACATGTCGTGGTTAGGGAGAAATGAATAAAAACACCGGAAGAAATTAATGAAAATACATTAGCGATTTACTAATTAATTATTCAACGTACAAAGTCAAAAAACAGGAGTTAAATTTAACGCTGTTCTTTAATCTACACTATATCGCAATACATCACTCGTTTATGAATACTGTATTATCGCTGGGTAACATGTTTGTAACATTTACTAGAGAATTCCATCCAATTCTCGTACGTATTAATCGTTCTAGTTGACTGGCCACACCGGGCGTCGTATCGCAGGTTGCGATCGACTTCGCACTGAACGAATTGTCAAACACGTCCACCGAACTCCCGCCGCGGCGTGGTTCCGTATTTATATCCAAATGCTGGTATTTCCGTACTTTTTAGATTATTCTAGTTTTCGGGAGAGGGTCTCGTCGCTTCACGAGTTTTCAGGCATTTATAGACGTTTGTAGAAGATTCCTGAAGGTTGTAGAAAATTGTGGACCGTTCTACATCTTACAATAGTGTTGTTCCAAGTGACGTATTAACAGCGAATCTGACAGAGCGTAAATTATGTTTAGCATCTCTTTACAGTATTTTAATTTGTCATTAATTATGGATGTAGGTACTAACTCACATATACTTAGATATTCTAGAGCAAAAATATTAAAAGTACAAGGTCTTTTTTAAATGATAGAAAGCAAATTGACAGAATTTACCCCAGTTACCGCGTGGCACGCAACAAAACAAGTTAAACTGGATATGAACTTATCACTAATTGCTTCTTGTCACAAAACGTTACGCTATCTGACGCGACACTTTCCCAGCATCTTGCACATCAATCACATTGATTCTGGACCACTTATTATTCCCATGAACACATCAAAATAATTCTGTATACTTACCACACTGTTAGGACCATTTGTTAGGAACCGGTTTGACTGACGGTAACGATTTAAGATGTGTCTTTATTACGCGCGGTGTCGAATGCACGAGCGGGTTTCGTTTTAACTTTTTGAATAATCTGTGAAACGGTCGCATTAGATGTCTTCGGTATCTACATAAATCTGAAACAGAATTTAAATATCTTTTAGTCTTTTGTTTAATTTGTATGCATCATTCGACCTATAACAGGTAGTGTAGTACTATAATAATGTAACGAGGCTGTGTGCAAAGTGACAGTTGTTTGAAATAATCAAAACACTACCGAAGATTCCAGAACGGCCTAGCGTAATCTACGACTTTCGAAAAGCATCGAGAAACATCTACAATTTGAATCATTAACCCGAATATTAAATGTTTATGCAATTTATTGTCAATACCAAAATAATAAATGGAAACCGTTCTGTATCTAGAGCAAAATATGTAAAAAGTAAAAAAAAAATGATCAATATAATACATAATTAAAATATTTAGTCAAATGTAATAAACAGAAATGAGATGCATGAATTTTTCATTTTTTAAAGTCGATTTTTAATTTTCTCTGGGTTTATTTTATATTTACTAAATAAAATTATAATTAACAAAAATGCTCCTTTTGAAGAAGAGAAAATAAAAATACCTTAAGTTGAACAATGTTTGAAACTAAAATGCATGAAAAAGGAAAAAATAAGAACTAAAAGAAAAAACTTTAGCAATTTGTGAGGGTACAACACTACGAAATAATTCGTCTCATATTGCGAGAGGAGAAATAAAGAAACACCATGCAAGAAGACACATTTTCACTTAAGAAAGAACTGAGGGACTGCAGATCTAAAAGAGTAACTTATGAGAGTGGAAAATTATTAATCAGAGCAGCTGCCAACAAAGCAAAAAATGTCAACCTGAATTGAGTTAGCCAACCTTTATGCAGGTACTATACAAAGTGAGTAAAATAATACATACGGTTCTGGAGAACTACTATTTATTAGAAACCTCAAAGGCAACAAATTTAAATCCTGAAAATAATTTGCAAATTAAACTGAAAACAACACATATACCTGGTAGTATAATTTTTTTGGTAAGCGTTATCTTAATAACTCTGTATAAAGCACTGTTGTATAGAACAGATATGTATTAATATATATTCTTTTAAAGTTGGTCGAAATCTATTTTTTTCACACAAATCTACAATTTATGTATCCCAATTGCCTAAATGTAAAATTAACGCCAATATGTCCTCTATAATGATGTGAACATTGACATATAAAAGATGTCTTGACATTCCTTATGCAACTTTATGCGTACAAAAATAAGATCGACCGGTATTTTTGGTCTGAGCATAATGTTGTAATTATGAGAATAGGGTGTTAATATTAATTAAGTGTCAAAGTTTGAAATCCTGAAACATGTAAAAAGATTACCAACGGTATGACAATTTTGTCATACCATTAGTAATCGGAAGTAACAGTAAAATAATTCGGAAGAATATCATGTAAAATTAAAAAGAATATCGCTTAATACTTCACTTTATATAGAAGTATCGTTATCAGCTGCGAAATCTATGTAACTAGTTCATGAGAAAAGACTATAGATATTTCTAGAATGGTCTTTTCAAATAAACGAAAGGTTTTTGGATTTGAAACATAGGTAGGTAGGTATATAGAAATTTTAAAAATTTGACAATGTAAAAAAAGTTTCGACTCTGGGACTTCTATAATTTATCTTAACGAAAAATATTCTTCAACAGAAGGATAAATGATGGAAAACATAAAGTGAATTAAATACATTTATTTAAGGTTAAATATTAACTTAATATAAGCATCCATATTTAACATGCTATATAGAAAAAAGTGTTGTATTTATATCTTAAATAATAACACACACAGACATATATATATATATATATATATTTATGGTACAATTACACAAAAAACAGTCTTAATTCATCAACTTCATTTTCCGTCTCCCCCTGGCTGTGCAGCACCCTATAAATTTGATACAATTTGAAGACGTAGGTAATTAAATATGATGGATCGCCCGGGTTGTTAGTCAGCAGCTCCTGTCAGATGTGCTCACATCAGGGTTCAGGACATAGAAGCCTTAATGGTACGAACCTGTCTGCAGTCCTCCGCGAGAGATTATCGGTACAAATTCCAACTGAAATTTGGGGTAAATTTAATGGAGGCGTAACTGTAGGGTGTTGTGTTAACGGCTCAGTACATTCGTTTCGATTGTCTGCTGGTAGAAATCATTCGAATAGATATAGATTTATTGGATAGGCGAATTGCGTATATCCTAATGTGATAGTCGGTATATAGGGAAAAACGGGGCTAAATTTAATAAGGAAATATTGCAACCATAGCCATCGTCGCCGTACATGAAATTTGTTAATTTTAATGAAATTAACATATTTAATTTATAGTAATACTTAATTCATTTTTATATAATCACAATTCAGGATAAATTCAGTACCACACGTTACGTTAGACAGATGGAGTTGCATAAAAACAAAGGCATTTTATAAATAAATATTTTCTGTTATTTTTATATATAATTAATAAAATTACATGTTAGAATGATTTGTTAGTCTGAATATTCATTCAAATTTTATGGTTTGTATCTTCTGGGATATAAAAACCGTGTTTTTACGACCTTTCTGGGAGACGTTTCGGATCCCATTGCAGGGTCCATCATCGGTGTATCAAACTATTAAAGAATGCTTTTAAGCAATATAATATCGAGAGTAAATACAACATTTGCCGACAACATTCTGAAATTTCTGGATGTATCTAGAAGTATTATAAAAATCGGTATTTTTATATTTACCGCTATCAATTCACATATAATTCATCGTTTCAATAGGAATATTCTCACAATTCATCAAAACCGAAACTGTTTAACAGTGAATTGTAATTGTCGGGGATGAATTGTAGGCGCTTAATTTTTGGCGGTGATTGTTTCTAGATTTAATCAATTTAACTTAAATTTAAATATTTCATTAACAGTTAAAGAACTGTAAAATCAAGAAAATTTACATAAAATTACAAGAATTTTAAAAAGCTAATAGCTTCGCTGTTTTGTAACGCGAACCTAAAATTACTTTGTCAACTTACTGGACTTCTAAAAGTGTTTGAGCATTATCGCGTACTCAATTAAAAGTTAGGGCATCTAACCTTTGTGCCCAAGCAATTCAATCTTCATTCTACAAGTACTCGTTTCAAAGGAAGTAGAATTTTCACGCTGGGTATACATGACTAGTGGCGTAACTCATCTTTGGGAGCCTGTAGCAGATTTCATTTAGATAAATAAAAATCCGATCTACTTGCCTTTGACGATGTACCATCTTTACTGAGTGTTATTAATAGAGTAATTGAGTAATTCACCATCCACACTAATTTTCTGTGTTAAGTTTTTTGGGATATTCTACCGTGTATATGTGACTTCTCTGGCCAACGTTTCGGATCCCATTGCAGGGTCCATCATCAGGAAGATCATCAACCCTGATGATGGACCCTGCAATGGGGTCCGAAACGTTGGCCAGAGAGGTCACATATACACGGCAGAATATCCCAGAAAACTATACACAAAAGATCATCAGCCCCGATGATGGACCCTGCAATGGGATCCGAAACGTTGGCCAGAGAGGTCACATATACACGGCAGAGTATCCCAGAAAACTATACACAAAAGATCATCAGCCCTGGTGATGGAACCTGCAATGGGATCCGAAACGTTGGCCAGAGAGGTCACACATACACGGCAGATATCCCAGAAAACTATACACAGAAGATTCTGAACAGCCGTGAAAACCTAAGGACATACTAATTTGTTCACTAATCAATTGCAAGTTTATAAATTATGCTTCTCTATTGTGATTCAATAAATTTCATTTTTTTTAATTCATCTTCATTCTTTTGTCCAGACCTCATATAATATGTTATGTACATGCAAATGTATTGATCAGATATCTTTATGCTATATTTCTTTTGCTCTAGTTTTTCTTCTCATCTTTTCACCTTTTTAGTAAGTAGATTTGTTCTTTCCTCCCCATTCCTGTTTCCTCTTTTACCTTTAACTCTCATGGTTTATTCTTAACATAAACCTTTTTTTGTATAACTTAAGTTATTTTTGCTATATGTTAATACATAACATGTTAATTCTGTGAAAACTTATAAGATGGTCTCTATATTATTTAATATTCATGAGTTATCTGATTTTTATTTATGCTGTTAGTTTCCCGGAAATAAATGAATAAATAAAAATAAAGTAATGTGCGTCGTCATGCGTGTATTCATAAATAGATAAAACAGTACATACGTACATATTTTGACTGTCGGTAGCACGTTAAAATTTTGAAAGATTTGTGATACGTAGTTGTTACAAGACACAGTTAATTTTTTTATTCATGGCATCGTACACTTGGCCGCTGATGAATCTGTTGCTAGTATATATATTTATTATTATAAAAAAATAGATTCGATTAAATTTTAATTATTTTATGCAAAGGAAATGAAATTATATTAATTTCCTTTTAATAAAAATAATGACTTTGTCGATGCCCTCCACCAGCTTAACTAATAGGTGAATAAATAAAAATAATTAATAAAAAATGTCATGTTTTAAAAATGACTTGGTAACAATAATTATCTATGCAAAATTTACCCACAAACAACACACTAAGTGTGGTGTTGGTAACCGATACTATGCGTCAACTGATGTTAAGGGCGTTTTTGCGTTACTGTGAAGCGATCATATGACTTTATCTCTTTCTAGCATAGATAGCGATTACGCATGCATTGATATTAGAGCTTCCAAATATTCGTGATTCCAACTATTCGAATATTGAATAAATGACAATATATTAGAATATGTTCGTAATAAATACGTTCTATATATTTAAAAAAACATAATAATTGTAAATAATTTATTTATTTTAATTTGTTAAATATATGTTATAAAAAAACAACTCAAAATATGTTGAAAAATATTGATTTTAAAAATACAGATCAAAAAAAAAAAACAAAAAAAAATATTTCAATTTTGTAAATAAACATATAAAAAAATAAAAAAATTAGATACAGACGAGTCAGTGTTCTCTCGATAAAATTTTATACATGTATATGTTTATATTACTTCATATCTCACACCCTACGTGTAAGTTTTAAAAAAAATTATTTTTTATATATATAACTTCTTGTTTGTCGGCTCAAGTATTTATGAAAACTTAATACTAAGCAATTAATAGAGAGCCGACTCCATCAACAAAACAAAGTGTGTTAACCGTAAGTAATAAAACAATAAAGCATAAGACTTTAAAAAAAGGCAAATGCAAAAGATGTCCGACAATTTACGACGTTTACATCTCTCCGACTCCGAGAAAAAATCGTATACCTGATAATGGCTTCAAGAGTTCGTAAACCTTTGTTTCGTTTAGAAAAATATTAAGAATCTTATAATATAAGTATGAGCGAATACTTTACGAATACTTTTTAAAGTATTCGAATGACGAATACTTAAAAACAGGCGAATATATTCGAGGTTAGAATATTCGAATATTCGGATTGGAGGCTCTAATTGACGTGTATCGGTATACAATACATTCTTTAAGTAACATCAACCTGTATGACATATTTAAATATACTGAATAAATAAAGGCGAAAGCAGTATATGTTCATTGCTCTCTTCATAGTTGAAGGTCGTGTGTTAGGAGAAGTGATGAGAGGCTGATATGCTATGCGGCAAAGTTAAAAGAACCTGTTTCCGTGAAAGATCAATGACAAGAAGCTGCCAGGAATGCTGCAGATTGGAAGAGATGGCACCGGAAATTTTTGGATATGGTGTCATCATTATCAGCGACCACGACAAAATAAGGGGAAATGAAGGAAAAGAGAAAAAATTAAGAGTTCTATCTCAATTTCAAGCTGTTGGAGGATGCTTTTGGCGGTGTATGTTTTATAAACAAAAGATTTTTTGTTAATTTTTTTTATTTTTCAATTCAATACATAAAATACATATACATGACGAACCTACATTAAATACCTACGTATATGTTATTAAATTTAATCAATTCTTATATATACTCTCCCTGTATATTTAGTTCCAATGTACAGAGAGAACATACATAAGAAAAGAATATATGTAATTCATATCAATGTTGTAGGAGAATCTTGCGAATTTCGAATTAATGAATCGGAAAATCCCTTTAAAGACATGAAACATAAAAACATGAAACAAATACAAATATGATATTTTTAGCATAGCGGTAGTTGGTTATTATTGTAGAATGTGAAGCAATCTATATTGACGCTGTCTTAGGTAATTATCAGAAACATACAAACCAATGCTTCGCATTATTTCAGAATTATTGATCATTTATGCCCCTTCAACTTCACGTTTCTCGTTGTTTACGCCACTGCACATAATAGATGTGTTAATTCATGCCTTGATAAAAATTAATAATTACAAATAAATTAAGTTTTCCTATGCATTATCTTCTTCGCAAAAATAATAATATTTGACTTCACCCACATTGTATTTTCATTCGTTTGCAACGCCATGAATTTTCAGACCGCATTTCATCCGCATGCAATTATAACAATCCACAAAAGAATGGTGAACCCTATTTATTTTGTTCACGCCGCGTTAATAACATGGCCGCTGAAACAACATTGCGTAATTTGCGTAACAATTAAAATTTCGTTGCACTGCGAAAACACGAAAAACCAAAACGACAATGGTCGGCCAAAAAAAAATACTACGAGAGCTTTCGAACGGACGACGGGGCGCCATCCCCTATCCGAAGGTTATGAATTTTACAATTTATACACCCATTCCGAAATTGAATTATTTATCCAAACATGATGCGCCCGAGGCGGCGGGTAGCCGGTTCAAATCCCGATCACAACCCCGCGCCTAACAAACACCCCTTAGCTCTGATACATCCAATGTGCAGTGGGGTAATCATATTTCAACCGGTGCCTCCGGCGCACGACCATTTGGGGTGAATTTTAAAACGAAAACACCCCCCGATCCACCCTCGCGTCTGTGATGATTTATGTTTCGGGAAAGTGTTTAGAAGCTTCGGATTTTTGTTGATTGAAGACACCCGCCATGATAAATCGATCGTGTGTCGAAAATTGAAATATTGTGTCGGGTGAAATATGTAAATAAACAATTTGACGTGATGTTTGAAAAATTGGATCCGCTGTTTGTTGCCTTCAAATAATGTATTTTTATTTTAAATGAGAGATATGCAAATTTGAGTATTTTCTTATGTGTGGCTCAAAAGGATAAGCAGAGAATGCAACGCTACGCTCAGTTTTGGCACATCACTTTTGCCCCATCCTTTTTCATGTTTATGTGTGCTCTTCAGTTGTTGAAATATTCGACAGGGCCGTTCTCTCACATCTGGTTTATTTAGCCCACTTTAATCGGTTTTGAGTTGGCAGCACTGTTGGATTCATAATTGTTTGCACTACGAAACTAATTGTTTTACCAAAAAAATACCTCGACCCATGAATATTGGCATTTACGTCACGATCCCCTTCAACCCTTCCGCCTAATCGTATTCCTATGAGTTCCAAACCAATAGCTCGACGTGTGAGACATTTTCATTGCCCGGATTAAAGTTATCACGAATATCAATCGCCACTTCCGGAGCTGTTTTTCACCGGGTTAAATTGCACCCGCCTTCAAGCACCGCTTGTGTGTAAGTGGTAATTGTGTTTCAGCTTAATTAAGTTACATCATTATTATACTGTAATTCTTGAAATAAGTGGTCGGCAGGTAAGTTGAGCTTCCTCTCTCTGTTCATCAAATACAGTCCATGCTCGCTCCCATTTACCATTAATATCCCTTCTTGACTCCCGTAATATTTAACACTTACCCGTCTTATCGGGATCAACTATTTCAACTAACTAACGAACTAACCATCACGCCTTCTATCCTGGCATACCACTTTTGCTTCGGCCACATTCATACATCTTCTCATACAAGTTCTACGGTTGTTGCGGCTTTTAACAGGGCCATCCTCACATATATGTAGTATCTGATCGTGCCAGGTCTTAATTGATACTTAATGAATGAAATTGAGGATTTTTCTGAAAAAAATAGTGTTTTTTTAAATTATATATGTACGAGTAATATATTATTTTTCTGCTCAAATCTTATTATTTGTATTATTAAGCTTCTCATCACAGCACATTTTTTGTATTGATTCATAATTTTGTTTGTATCGTAATTTTGTAGTTATAATAGAATTTGTTTATAAAATAATAAAAAAATATATTAAATTGTATGTTATATTAAATAAATAAAAAATAAAAATTATTAATTCTATCCAACTGTATTTTTTAAAGATGAAAGTACCTGCGTATAATATTTAAGGAGCTAAGTGAAATATTATAATGAGAGATACCTAAGCAAGCAGTCTGTATCTTCGCGGTCGCTATTTGATCATCGTCTCTAGGATACGGTTTTTCCCATTTATCAGCATCACACCAGCGTTCCTGTCACTGGTCTATTTCCTCTCTTCGAACTTTGAGAAGTAGATGCCATTTAGCATTTGCGTTTAAAATGTCAATAAAACTCATTAGTTTTCTTGCATGTAACCTAAAATATATATATAAATTATTACAGTCTTCATGATTATTTAAAGAATATTATAAAATTACCTTTTTACTATCTCAATTTTAAAGTAGCCAGTTAGTCTAGTTAGACACTTCCGAATGATCAAGAGGTCAAAGCTTTGAATAGCAAATTCTAAGCAAAGAATATTGATGTGACACGTATTGCGTGTATATACCATCGGATCACTAGGCGAGAGTCTTAACCACTAGACCAACAAGCTTCTTTTTTATTTTAGTTATATCTTTTTTAATTGTTATTATTACCATTATTATTTGATTTTTTATATTATAATATAATATTTATAATTAATAATTATAATATGTTGTCACGAGGGTCTAACTGCGCATTTTCGAAGTCTCTCGAATGGTCCAAATGAATCTAGAATCAACTGAACTATTCTTATAAACACTGAAAACATGAAAAAATCTAACGTGAAAAAAAAATGAACGTTATAGAGGCATCGCAAAATCAATGAATTATATAAAATCAACGAGATGTTGATATTTGACAGCGCGACATAGAAAACCACAGAAAAATGAACCGTGTAAGTGTGGCTAGCAGTGTGAATAAGCGACGATAAATTAAGAGAGAACCTAATAGGCGTTTGAAAATAAATGCGAAAACGTTTAAATATTTTTCACATTGAAAGCGTTAACTTTGTGGTTGGAGAAAATTATTAATTTTAATTAATAAAATTATTTGTATAAACCACTTGGAGTAACTTTATATCTACCGGTTTCGATGCCACTCTTACCAGCACTGTATCACTTTTTGATAATACCTCTTATTTAAATAAAATGAAATAAATAGGCACATCATATAAAAGTTATATAAAATGCTTTGAGATTATTCCTTATAAATCGTATAAATTTTTTAACACACGCTAAAACACACGATATTCTTTGTTAAAAATTGTTTCCACTCCATTACAATTACGTTCCTAACTACAATATATTTAGAATAACATATATTTTTTTAAATTATCTATATAACCTGACAAAATTTTCCACATCAACTGCGTCATAAGATCCAATTACAGATTTCATCAATGACTTAACATTTTGATTGATGAGCTCTCTAAATCTAATTTAAGAGATTACAATGCGATAATTGATTATTATGCGATAAAACATTAATAATCCTTTAAGTATTTAACAAATATAATATTATTTGATGACGATTATAATAACTTTTGCTTACGTTGACTGCATATCACCTAATTTGAAGATAAAAATATTATTGGGATATTTTTATATATTATATGATTTTAATTTTGCTATCTTGACAATGCTGTCATTTCAGTAATCCTTCAAAATATGATGTACATGTATCTGTAGACAATGCTTAAGGACTTCAGTTTTCTAAACCAGCTTTTGATAATAATCCTTAATTATACGCTAGGTTTCTTTATAGCTGTATTCATATATTATAATTGCTTACATGACAAAACTTTTGTTCCGATATTTTGTAAAAATATCAAAAGTATAGTCATATACCGATAAGTTACAGCTAAGTGGTGATTTCTCGCACAATGATCCAAAAACCATTCACTTCATCTATCTTTGCAATACATACAAGTAAGTGGTCCAGAAAAAAAATTGTTGCTGGTAAGCTGGTACCATGGGTACATCTCAGAAAATATAAATATTTTGTTCAATTATTCAAAACTACATTTTTTCAAATTTTATTGTATCGTTTTAAAAATTATGGCTTTTTTTGTTTAAGGCCTCATACAGTTTTGGTGAGATGCCTAATTTTGGTGATGATTACTCCAATACTCAAATGTAGAGAAACGCCAAATGATCTATCAAATGTCAATATTTCTTCATTTTGATAAAAATATTGTCTGAAATCTAATATTTGAATTCTTTGGATGAGGCAATCAGTTGGTAAGTATAAAATAAACTGATTTCTACCAACTTTTAAAATAATATTAGTAGTAGTGCTTATGTATTTCATATAATTTTATCTCAAAAATTCAAACAATTTTTTTATTTGATAAGTATATACTTAATTATTCGAAGTACTGGCCATTGTTCTCGATGCACTTTTACCTTTTAAATTGAAGTTCATCGATGTTTTTGCTATAGAAATCCTGAGGAAGGAAATTATCTTTTGTAAAAAATTATGCAAATTCCGATAAAAATATAAATCAGTCAAAAAATGCAAAATCTGGAGAGTAAGATGGGATTAAGGAGAGTTTCCAGTCCCGTGTGATAATCGTAAATATTAACGAATATTTACGATTATCATGCTGGATCCACTTTTCATCACATTTGCCGACTCAACAAAATAAGGCAAGCCTCGACGCGAGTTTGCTGTTGTCCTTCAGTAAGTTCAAACGGTACCCATTTTGCGAAGTTTTTTATTTTTCCAATTTGACGCAAATAAATCAATATCACTTACGTTGAACGTTGTTGTTAATTCTGATGTGGTTTGAGATGAATTTGCTTTTAATTCTTCATTATTATCTATAGTCTCCGGTTGTCTACGGGGCTCGTTGTTGCGGTCGAAATTTCGAAATGAAATTAATGCGTACCAGATGAACATATCATCCAAACTGCATTATGAATGCTAGCTGGCAAAAGAAATTGAGGATGATTTTTTATTTATTTATTTATTATTTTTTATTAAATTTATCCATATTTTCTATTGTTATAGATCGTGCCAAGCCTTGTACAGCTTGTCGGCAGGTTTCTTTTCCGATTTCTTGCATAAGTACATTACTTATTTAGCTATAGGTATAATTTACATAGGATAAAATATATATAAAAGATAATAATATTACATGAACATAACAAAACTTAAAAATAAACTTAGTAACGAGACTAAGTAACATCATATCCAATAAAATCCACCAGGATCCAATAAAAAATATCATGGAACAGCTCAAAGTAAAAATAAAAAGGCATTGAGGCCAACAATGGCAATGAGGCATGTGATTTGTCTAAATTTTCAGAGTCAAATTATTTAGTAGGAATTTCCTTATTTCCATTCCTCTCCTTATCGAGTCGTGGTACTGTGTTCTCTGTTGTTCTTGCTCCGTAGAAGTTGTTGATTTTTTCGCATGGACTTTTTTTTTGTTAATTTTTTTCCACATGTTATTGATTTGCAGAGTTCTATGGCTATGATTTATTAGTTCCTTTTTCTTTTCATAGTGTTTCATGAGTATATAGTTTGAATCGGCTTGGTTGAGGGTTGCATATATATGTGCGTTAGAAGATAGTCCGAGACAGCGCGTCCTGGTGCTTTCGTATGAAAATAATCGATCCTAAGTAAATGTAAAATATATTACATTGAAAATATTTTTTTTTAGAAAACCACGCTTATGTTTGTTTATATGTAATGTATGTATATTTGTATGTAAAATGTAGTGAAACGTAAAAAATAAATTTTCTGACAAAATTTTTTTGCTTCACTCTCCAAATAAAAGGTGGGCGCTCACGATATTGATGAAGATAGGGAGAATGTGCCCACGCTTTCATTTTTTATCAGAAAATTATTTTTTTACTTTTTAGTACATTTGAATATAAGCGTGGTTTTAAAAAAATATTTTTTTATCAACAAATTTCTACTTTTTATTTTTAATATTACCCAGCGAAAAAATCACTTAAATAAGAAAGTAGTGACGTATTTTTTTTCGCCAGCTCATTAACCGTTTTCTCAAATCCAACATTGATTAATTAATTAGGTGACTGAGGTGGAAGGTTAACAGGTCCATTTCGTGAAATCATTCGTTCGTCGAATATTTATTTTAGTAAATTAATTGTATCACGCGCTGCGTGGCATGTGGCGCCATCTTGCTAAAACCACATATCTGCAACATTAATGCCTTCCAATTGAGGTACGAAAAAGTTAGTAATAAATAGTAATAAAAAGTTGTTGGTTTTGTGGTTAGGACTCTCGCCTCGTGATCCAAAGGTCGCAGGTTCGAATCTCACTTCAGACAAGCAAGTTAGTCCTATTTTCATAGCGCAAGCATTTAGCTTAATTTGAAAATAGTAAGAATATTGATGTGACACGAATTCCGTGTTCGCATCTCTATTTAAAAAAATTAAAAAAATAATAATAACAAAAAATGTCTCTGTACCGCTCACCGTTGACTATAACATTCTGACCATCATATTTTTGAAGACGTATGGACTATGGACCAATGATTCCACCGCCCATAAAGCGCACCAAGCGGTGACATTTTATGGATATAATGGTGTTTTTACAATGGCTTGAAAATTATCTATCATCGCTCCAAATTCTGTTTATTGACACAAACATTTAATCAAAAGTGTGCTTCATCACTGAACACATTTGGATTGTAAAAATTGAACCTCCAGTTTACGCCATGTATGCGCCAGCCACGGTAGCCACATGTCAAAAATTATATTTAGATATTCTTCTTCTTCAGTCTTCATCTCTCTACTGCTGGATACAGGCCTCTTCCTTACCCATCCATCCTTCCCTGTTATTTGCTAATTGTAGGCATTTCTTTCCCCCCACAGCGGTTATATCGTCGGCCCATCTCTTTTGAGGTCTTTCGAGGCCTCTTTATTTTCCCAAGTTCTCCACTTCAGAACTCTGGGAGTCCATCTTGTAGCATCCTGCCTTGAAACATGACCTGCCCATTGCCATTTTAGCTTCGCTTCACGATCCACGATATCCACTACTCTAGTTCTGCGTTTTATTTCATCATTTCTAATTCTATATCGTAGGCCTAAAAATAACAACCTTTAGAGTTGAGACTGGCCCGTACAAAGAAATGTGTAGAAAATCTCAAATGCACGTAACTATCCATGCTTCAAGTAAACCTAAGAGATTTAGATATTAATACCATAAAATTGTCTGTAAAATAAAGATAATTTCATGTATATTTAAGACATTTTTCTGTATTTTATTTCAATTTAAAGTTTTCCGTCTCTAAAAAACATATATAAACATTTATAAGCGAGGTAAAAGAAAAAATGACGAAGGAAGAATACATCTAGTAAGCCTACCGAGAAAATGTTGTTATACATAAATTTCGCTTAATGGAGATAAATCCCGTCTCCATGCCCAATATTGACATCCGATCTCTTTTCCAGATACCATTGCAAATGATGTAGCTACACAACTTTCACGTTTTGAATGAATACGTTTTTACATTGAAGTTAACGTAAACTGTTGCATCAAATCGTGCAAATAAAATTGAATTATACGAGACTTTCACGGTAGAGATTACACTAGAAAATATCGGGGCATACTGTAAAAATGTCAATTACATGTTAAATTTTCACGAAATATATGAACGTGTGATCCTACGAACCTTTCGCCTCCCTGGAAGTATTTTACTTCACATTTATTTTATGGACTGTTCCCTGGATTTGGTATCTCCAGCATAAAACTTCACTGGATGATTTATGTCCTCGCTATCTTTTGATCACGTGGCGTACTTTCATATACTGTGTGAAGGGTGCCATTAAATAGTAAACAAAGGAAATAACTTATTCGTCATGAAAATCTTTTCAGAAATTATGGACATACATGACTTTTCAGAAATTTGTTATTCGTAGGTAGAAAGCCTTGCAAGAATGCTTTAAATATTAAAATGCTGTAAAATAGACCAAAATAGTTAAATAACCTACTAAAGAATTACATGATTTATCTCAAAAGAAACTTAATGTTTTATATATTTGGCATACTACGTATACGTAGTCAAATGAATATGAACTGGCTTCACATACCAGAGAGCTTCTTACACTGGAGGACTAAGTTCGATTTCTGGTGACGTCACATTACATCTAAGTAATTTTCTCAAGCTCTTTTACATAAAAGAGTACTCAATAAAAAAGATAAAGACAAGACATATTTTGGTTTTAAATAAACGGAAAACACCTTATTTAAAACTACTATTTATTTAATAATCAACATGTTTCGGGGCCAATAGTCCCTTCGTTAGGTTAGGTTAGGTTTGATACAATGCACAGTAAAATCAAATTAGGAACTATTGAGAAAACAAATTTAAATGGTAACTATCGCCAAAATGATTTTAATAATTTAAAATTTACATAAGGGTTATAATTTTAATTTATAAAATCTTTAATTAATCTAACTTCAATTCTTTGTTGCTTGAATGCAAAAATTTCTAAATATTTAATAATTATTATCAAAATAATGTTTTGTTCTCAAAAGCTGATTAAAAAATTCAGAATAGCTATTTAAACATCTTAATTTTATTTTATCAATTCTAATATCAAAATATATGCAACTTTTACCTTTTTATATAGGATTGAAATAATTACGAATTAATTTATAAACCGAGGATATTTTTAAAATCATATTTTTACTTTAAATTTATTTTTTGTGTGGAAAGCTAGTTAAGTGGATTTTTTGTGACTATGGTAAGGTTAAATACTGGAAACATAAGGTTAAAAGGGATAATAAACTTTAAATGGCATTTTTTGCTACACAACGTTATGTATTGGCACCTTTCAAGCGATACAGTGTGTAACTTCAGTTCATTTATCATTTATCGTTCAGAGAGTGCCGTCAATAATCTATAGGTTATCGTTTCTATCATAAACCGATAAATCATGAATATAAAACCATCCATCTTTGTTGTTGTGAGTAATTTAGAAGTCGGCTAATATGGAGAGTTTTTATTACCGGCAATATAAAATTTTTATATTCATTATTTACTGTCGATTTCTGCTACTTATCGGGAACTCCGTTAATATACTACATCGACCAACGTCGATTCTGAGAATTATAGTCTGTACAATTTTATACGTATAATTAATCATAAATTATAGCGAATTATGTCAAGTATACATAATGATATTTATGATTGAAGCATTAAAAAATGCTTCGTAAACCATCGATTAAATTGCTTTTTATTTATTATTTTCATATATGAAAAGTATCTTTAAACCAGTTAGACACCTGTATGTCTAATTCCGATTTGTTTCAGATTCATAAACTCTATCATTCCATAATGTTAAATAGATTATAAAGTAATTTGTGTATAAATAAGATCTGTTTTTCAATAAGATCACAAATAATCTGCAACTAAACCCGTACCTAGTATCTAAACAAAATCACACGTAATCAGATGTAAACTAGATCACACAGTCATCTGTATTTAAACAGGATGACACATTAATCTGCAACTAAGCAAGATCACACAGTCACACCAGTCAAAATCAGAGGTCTCAATTAGATTAGAAACAGCTTTTAATGCACCTCCACGCGTTTTGGACCAGGGATGCACTGACGGTTGGCTCCGGAGTTTCTCCAGGAAAACAAATCGATCCAACTCTTCCAGGTCTCTTTTGTCCTAAGTATGGGCTGGAAGGGGCTCAATGGGGCTCGCGCGAGCCCCTTGTTAAATTAAAAAAAAAAAAACTATATTCTCAGACAATATCAGCATTTTTCTATATTTAATTTTGAATTTGAAGACTTAAATTGGTTTAAAAGGCTTTCTTGTTCTGCGAATTTTTGCTTGTGAAGTACATTTATTTCGGGTGCATAATAAATGAGACCTAGCTTGATTTTTGCCTATAGTTGATAGAAATAATGCTCAAAAACTCAGATGTTTGATATTGAAGATTTAAGGTTTACATTTCGTCATATTTCATTATTTTGTCATATTGAGGTACTGAAAAAAAGGAATATTTTACACCATATGGATTTGTAAGATTCGATTCTCGACATTTCGCTGGAGTCATATCACAGCATCTTCAGAAGAGTGACCTACCGCTGCGGGGTTTAAGAACGTGATGTTGTTTTATATACCGATTCCAGCTGTTTTTGGATGCATACGTGCACTTTTTTCCCATTTACCCGAAGTTTTTTTTACTAGCTACATCTGAAAATATACCTCACAGGATCTTTATTATGATGTATTATATTATGAAGCATCCACAGCAATACTGATTTCGAATGCCTATCTGTCGTAACTAGAATCCAATAGCTGATTTTAAGTAGTGCACATTAACACTTTAGATTAATTCCCAATACTCTTTTTTGATAAAATAATATTTTTGTAATAATTAATAATGACTTAATGCACTGTTTAAATTTAAAAATAAAAAGTCCGTCATTGTTGACGAGTTGTAGCTAGTATGGAAATAATTGTGATGGGAATATTACGAGATAACATATATAGGTCGCTTCTTTTTTTTTTCAAAAATCAATATATATATATATATATATATATATATATATTCTATGACTATCCAAACAGTGTACTAAAAATCTATGCGTGCGAAGCCGCGCGGGCACAGCTGTATCAAATAAAGCATTTTCCTGCAAACTACGCTTCAATGGTCTGACTGTAAGCGCCTGAACACACCACGTTCCTAGATCGTTGAAATATTCCAATACGCAATTGGCAGTTGATAGGAAGCTAAATATAAATCAGCCAACATTTCAAAGATAATAATTTGAATATCGCTAAGCAAATAGTTTTTTTTTAATAAGCCATACAACCCTACTGAATAGTCGGACATTTTGTAAAATGCTTCAGTTTCAAGTGTTTATTCTGCTACATCGTGTTCCCAAAGTAAACACAATACTCGTACGGGGGTCGACGTTTGTCCGATTCCGTTCCCTCTGCAAAAATGGTCGTCACGGTTGAAAGTGTTGGAGGCTCTGTGCAAAAAGCTTCGAGCAAAATTTATTAATTTTCAAAATTATTATTCATAACATTTAATCTTTAACAATATTTTTATGTGCGTGTGTTTTGAACAAAATTACTGGATTTTATCCACAGAGGGATAATTATTGATTGAGATAAATTATTGAAGTCCTTTAGAATATATGAGGAACGTGTATGGAAGTCTTTTTTATAGAATGGCCTAGAGCTTATAACCTGTATGAGCTAGGTTAAATGATCACTTTAGACGCTGCAACGTTCACCAAATCCACCGTAAGAACATCAACAAATTATCAATTCTTTGTAGTTGTGTATATGAAAATATAAAAAAAATAAAAAATCAACGTAAGTAAATAATTGAATTTAAAAATAAAGAGGTATATAATGTGTGGATTTTTATACGATGGAATTGGTAAACGTTGCATTGTGTAAAGTGATCACGTAAGCAAGCACCGACTGGTCGTAATCCTTGGGCCATCTTATAAAAGTGCCTTCCATACATGTTTCTCATATAGATAGCTTTATCTCTGTGAGATTTCTATAATTTATCATTATTAATCATTTTATCGTTTTTCAACATATATTCAGAGTAATCGGCAGTCTAACGTCATTTAAAAAAAGGAAAATACAAATATATAGGTATATTTTTTAAAGAAACTACAAGTAATTTATAAAATAAAATTAAAAAAGATTACTAAGATATTAAGTGGTCGTTTAATGAATCTAATATAAAACAATAATAACTCTTAATAATTTGTGTGTATTATACAGAGTTTGTTGCATAATATATTTTATTTAAAACTAGCCGTATACCACTGGAAAATCATAACGACTTGCCTTGCGTGACCGCGTTGATTGCATGTCACGCTTTAATAATCTAATGTTTTAAGTCCAGCAATTTACGGACTTTACGACATACAGATGGACAGACAGACAGACAACAAAACTGTTATGTTTGATATACACCACATAGTAACTGCCTAATTAATTAATGATTTAATATTTTGTTTAGTATCTTTGTGTATCTTTTACGCTTTTCAGTTCTGGAAGCTTTTAACAGAGCTTTCCTAAAAATATTTGGTTTATCTTGCCAGATCTTTTGCGGACGCCCTCTATCCTGTTTTTTCTTTCCTCAGCCTAATTTGTTCATTACACAAATTTTCCCACATACTCCTAAGCGACCATATTTCCACAGAATTCAGTCTACTTTCATTCATTTTCTGCTGATTCTAGGTCCCATTGTAACGATATTGGCCTATTCAAATAGACATTGCTGAAAAATTATACGAAAATATCTATCTGCTAAAGTTTATAATAAAGAGAAGCTTCACAAACCGTTAAATACTCTATAATTAAATATTTGCCGGATAGGTAGATGCGGACGAGCTTTATTATCTCTGCACGCGGGCGTGTAAAGCAGGCTTTATGTTATTTTGTTTAACGAGATGTCCAATCACAGACGCGGGCGTTAGCACCGAATCTGACCAATGAAACGTGTCTTTAGAGTTAGACTTTGACTTTTACACGCGAGTTGGAATCAAAGATGGCGCGAGATAGGGACGATTGTTAGGCGTTACAAATTAGAAAGCGGCACTTGAGTTTTCAGCTTGAAGGTCGGCGGAGGCTTTGTCGAGGAGAGTCAGGAAGGAAGATAATTTGGCTGGATCGAGGAAAAAGCCAGAGGTTGATAATAATTCAAAGAGAATTGGAACAGTGAACAGCTAAGCATTTTCAATATTATTTATTTCTATTGCCTTTTTCGTGTATTCAATTTAGAACTTTCTGGATCGTAACAATTATTAAAACATGTTGTGGGTTGTTTTGTTACGTATTTTGGGCCTAGTGATAATTATTACTATACGCGCTTCGGATTTAATGTACTAGAAATCGTAATGTGGCGACTGTGAATTATTGCATAACGCTTATGAAATATATAATTCTGTCGCTGTTCATATGAAAAATCATTTAAATTCGATATTCATATATTACCAAAGATATAAAGGCTTTAAAATGGAATACCTTACTGACGAAAAGTGTTTCGTGTTTGTTTGTGGGTTTTAAAATTCAGTATAATTATGCATATTCAATGTCGCGAGGTTCGGAATGTACGAGAGGTTCTTCAGGGCGGATGTATTATTATGCTAAAGAATGCTTTGTTATCTATACTGGCGATTGAATACACGGATTTCTATATGATTTGTATTGTTTGGAAATAATTGGGATCGGAGTATTTATGGGGTTTTGATATCACGATTGTCAGTGTGTTATAAATTCAAATCGTGCGAGGAATTTCCTACAAACAATATATTTTAAAAATGCATCTGGATTTTATATTTATTTTATTAAAACATGAATGTGTGGTTTATTTGAACTCGTTACATGTTTGTATTGCGTATCATTAGGCAACCGTTGAAAACACGATTTGTTCCTATCAAGTTCTTATAAAGACGTGTTTCGAATTGTATATATTCCTTAATTGCGATGGTTATTCATAGTCACATTGTTTTATTCATTCAACATTAGATATTTGAAATGTTTCTACAACATTTTCCATTATTGTGGGCAGTTCGCGGTTTGATCAGGGGTAGTTAACCTTCGGTCTTCCGTAACCGTGATAGTTTTTCATATGACATTGTTTTATTCATTCAATATTAGATATTTGAAATGTTTTCTAGAACATTATTCACTATTGTGGGCAGTTCGCGGTGTGTTCAGGGGTAGTTAACCTTCGGTCTTCCGTGATCACGTTATTTACTTATATGACAGATTGTTTTGCTTTGTTCGTTTAATATAAGTAATATCATATTTTTATGAGTTACCGTAATTATTTATCTATATGATTTTATTATTGAGAGTGATGCAACGAATACTACCTTCATGAATACGAATATCAGGCCTACTATTCGGTGAATACGAATGCGAATATTTCCACCAAGGTGGGGGAACTTGAACATACTTGTAAATATAATAACCTTGATGCAACGAATACTACCTTCATGAATACGAATATCAGGCCTACTATTCGGTGAATACGAATGCGAATATTTCCACCAATGTGGGGGAGAACGCAAGCATATTTGTAATTATATCGTTTGTGTCTGCATGTGATAGTGATATCACTATACGGCGTAGATGAACTAGTTTTAAGGGGTTTATGTCCTGTATGTGCTTGGCGTAGAGGGAATAGTCTTCTCGTTTCTAGGATTCTATACAGGTTTACAGGTGCTGATATTGAAATATATATACAAGGAAAACACTATTTTGGGAACCATTAACTGGATGGAAGATATTGAAGCACACATACACACAAGGAGGACGTTATGTTAAATACATGACTGGAAAGTTGTTATTGGAAAACACAGGCGTCCAGTCGGCGGGACGCAAGCATATTTGTAATTATATTGGTCATGTCTGCATGTGATATCATTGTACGGCGTAGATGAACTAGTTTTAAGGGGTTTATGTCCTGTATGTGCTCAGCGTAGAGGGAATAGTTTTCTTGTTTCTAGGATCTAATACAGTTTTACAGGCGCTGATATTAAAATATATATACAAGGGAAATGAAGGGCTACACAGGCGCTGGTAATTGCTCAATTGTGGAGAGTTATATTACTTCGGATCAGGATGCCATCTCAGAAGCAGACCAACTACAGAACTAAGATAAGAACCTTTGATATTATTTATTCCTGATGTTTTCTTATGTGTATCAAATGGAATGTTCGTGCTATATAATTTGTCATTGTCTCATGGTCACTATTCATTTCATTACGTGGGTTCAGAGTTCGACGGTAACGGACGCGGAAACAAATTAGTACTGATGTCGGGACGTAACGTCGGGATTATATCTTAATTATCTTTAGGATAGAAGCGAGGTCATCATACGTGCATTCTGCATTTCAAACGTTTTACTAACATATATAAATACATATTATTGCGTTTTACAAATTGAATATGATCGCGGGAAATAGGCATTCCGTCCGGTTATACAATGTTAACTTCCAACGTAGCATAATGAGATCTTATTACCGGTGCTAGACTCTCGAGGTTAGTCACGTGATTGTTGTATAAATGGAATAGTGAAGGGGATTGAAGAATGAGATACACTCGCGATACAGGTAGTTGTATGTAACTGGGATCAAATGACGGGGTGCGTGTTCTCGGTCCAGGGGATGAACGGGACTGCGGAGACACTCTGGGTGGGTCTAAGTAGAATTGCGCAAAGCCTCCACACAGTTAAAATGTGTTCAGTCAAGCAAAGGTGAAGCATTTCGAATCGGACCAGAGCGTCGTGCCTCAAACACAGCCGGAGGGAAGAAGCCCCTACGTTCTTTCACTCCCTTGGCCCGACGAGCTCGAATTCCGGATATGAATGTTCATGAATGTCAGCTAAAAGACTCAGGTAGCCGTACCTCAATCGAAACCTTCGTTCGGGACCTCATCAACGTACGAGACAGGGCGTTCCGCATGGACGAGCAACTATGAGAGCAAATGAAGGGGATTGAAGAAAGAGATACACTCGCGATACAGGATAGTTATGTAACTGGGATCAAATGACGGGGTGCGTGTTCTCGGTCAAGGGATGAACGGATGCGGAGACACTTGGGTGGGTCTAAGAGAATTGCGGCAAAGCCTCCACACAGTTAAAATGTGTTCAGTCAAGCAAAGGTGAAGCATTTTGAATCGGACCAGAGCGTCGTGCCTCAAACACAGCCGGAGGGAAGAAGCCCCTACGTTCTTTCACTCCCTTGGCCCGACGAGCTCGAATTCCGGATATGAATGTTCATGAATGTCAGCTAAAAGACTCAGGTAGCCGTACCTCAATCAAAACCTTCGTTCGGGACTTCATCAACGTACGAGACAGGGCGTTCCGCATGGACGAGCAACTATGAGAAGCAAATGAAGGGGATTGAAGAAAGAGATACACTCGCGATACAGATAGTTGTATGTAACTGGGATCAAATGACGGGGTGCGTGTTCTTGATCCAGGGGATGAACGGGACTGGGGGGACACTCTGGGTGGGTCTAAGTAGAATTGCGCAAAGCCTCCACACAGTTAAAATGTGTTCAGTCAAGCAAAGGTGAAGCATTTCGAATCGGACCAGAGCGTCGTGCCTCAAACACAGCCGGAGGGAAGAAGCCCCTACGTTCTTTCACTCCCCTTGGCTCGACGAGCTCGGGCTCTGGTTATGAATGTATGTGAATGTAACAACTCCGTACTCAAGGACGAGATAGGACGTTCCTCATGAACGAGAAATTATAAGATGCAGGTAGCAGTTCGACAGTCAATACTTATGCTCGGGGCCGCTTTAATGAACGAGATCTGTCAGCAGTTTAACAATCAACTTTATGATCGGGACCGCATTCAGGAGCACGATGGCATTACTAACATCATCATTCTCATTATTCACCACCTTTTCTAACTTGCTGTATACAGAGACCTTCGGGGTTCTCCTTTCCCGGCCAGCGAGAAACATATCAGGAACTACACAATCAACCGTAATAATCATGCTGTTTTACCATCATTTAATATCTCTAGTCAATAAGACTACACCGTGGGATCAATCACATCAACTATATTTGGCGATGCTAACATGGCTCTGACTGACGCGCTCAAGGGAGAGTCTTTTCCAGTCACCCAGTTAGATCATTCAGCCCTTTAATCAGCAGTAAACATCATAATAATCCGGCTCATGTAGCCGCAACGTGGGATCCTCATCATAACACACCAGTCAATTTGACTGCCCCGCGGGATAATATACAACCCTTAATATCAGACGCGGGATTTCTTCCTGATATGTTTGTCGCCGGGAAGCGAGGACTTCGAGGGATTCCAGCAGGAGCAATAGAGTCTCGGCTTGATCTTGGACTGCAGCTTAGTGTGGGAGGTTATGTCTAAACAGGAGTTAACCACCGGATGCGGCGATGCTCTGGGGCCGCATCCCCCTCCCCCCTACAGGGGGGGGGGGCATCTAGAATCCACGTTTGAACAGAAGTGGTTAGACACTTCTTAAATTTCACTTACAAAATTGTATCTTCCATTCCCTTAGAATCTCGGGCTGTGATAATGTCAGACAAAGCTTGCCCTGAGCCTCTGTTGCGCCTAGTTGTTGTGAATATAAATATCTTTGTCTTCCCCTACTATGTACTATGAACAGATTGAGCAGATCGGACAACGTGGGACGCGCTATCGGTAGGTTTCTTACTTGTGTTTTGAATATAACGTATGCTATTATATCTTGTAAATCTGTCATAAATGGGTGCCGCATGTGGTTGTGCTGACACTGTTCTAAGCTACTATTATGAGAAGTTGATAATCAAAGCGGGCGGAATCTTTAGCGTATGCCGTTAACTTGGCAACGATTGTATTGTTTTATATTACAGTATTTTAACCCCGGTGGTATTATAGTTATGGCGGTTCCATGTAAGGGAGTTTTGCTACTAGCGTTTATTCCTAGGCTACGCCGCATATAATTGGCTTTTAGGCCAACTCCGGACGTGGACGATATCGGCTATCTCTCATATAGGCGAAACTGTAGAATTCTAGAGCGGTTTCTAGAAGGACGAGTACGGATTAGTTACGTGCGTTTGTTATTTCCATAGTTAGGTAAGAATTCGATCTATATTAGTCTAGTCGCGTTAATAAGAATACGAATCTCACCACATATCAAAAGAATTTTGGATAGCTACGGACAGAACGGAGGGGGAATTTTCCTAACCACTAGATAGATCACGACTGGCCAATTTTTGAAAATATAAATTCTTAACGAAAAAAAAATAATATTAGCTTTCATGTAAATATACTTCCGAAGTTCTAAGTTCGACTTAAGTTTTTATTTAGAAGCTTAAAGCATAAAGTGTGTGCTTAAAAGTCCCAAAAGCTGTAATAAAGCTCAATTCGGTAGCTTAAAGTCTCAAGCTTTGGGCTTTTCGTAAAACTTACATTATTAAACTTTATAGTTAGGTATTTAGCTTAGGTGTGCAGGTAGGTACGTTACAGTGGTTCCGTTAGACCAGGAGATATGTTTCAAGAGTGAGATTCGTATTCATTTTATTAGATTAGTTAATATTGTAAAAAGAAAAAAAAAGTGGTTTTAATTATAGTGGCATTTTTCTTTCCACGCATAAGTATGTCTTTACGCGCGCTCTATCAAAAATCATTTAGTGTTCGCACGGTCTATATAAGTCACGTATTAATTCAAAAACAGGAGAGAAACGTCCCAAAGCCAGTCGAAAAGCCGTATTCATATTGTTATAATAGATGTGAAAAAAATTTTCGGTGACATAACCTTTATTTTAGATTCGCTTGAACATTTTACGTATAGGCGTACCTTCACACGAGCCTTAGGAAGCAATTAAAATGTCTGCGCGAAAACAAAAAAAAAAAAAAAAAAATTATATGTTAAACATTAATGTTAACCGTTATCTCGAATAACGATATGCTTGAACACTTTACGACCAAGCCGATAATCTAAAATGAAATACGCGCGCGAAAGACACGTAATAAATATATTAAACTAATTCTTTGATTCGCTAAAATAGTACTTTCATCGTCCTTGTAAAAACATCTGCTTGGTTGAACTTGAAATAATGACCTAATTATAAATCATGCGGTCAGTGCTCTTGGGAGTTACATAAGAAAGGGCAACGAACTTTTATGTGTTATATAATAAACAGGTTTTAACACTGGGTCACTGGAACAGTGCCACCTGTTGGAAGATTCGCAAACCTTCTGGGCTGGGTTAGAGGTTAGTTTAAAGAAAATACGACAGGTGCGATGTTTTGCCTTAGCGTTTTGCGCTCGACGATATCACGTGACTCGATTTTGTACGCATTTGATCGGACTGCGCATTTGTTCTGCGTCGACGGTAACCATCGGCACGCGTGTGTTAGTGGGTCGGCCGGAGTATATGTACAGAGACTCACACAGGTCCGCGCGTTTTCAAGGGCGGTGTTGTTTTAGTTCGGGAGTGACTTTGTATCGTCAAGGTGTTATACTACAATTGTCGCTAAAAGATAAAATGTCAATCTACAATGTTGCTGAATTAATTGAAAAAAAAATAATTTCCTTCATTGATTTATTATGGTTCTTAATTATTCTAATTATCTAAATATGTTCTTAATTGTTATACACATTTATATACGGTTCTAGTTATGTAAATTGATTTATTTGTTTATACTTATTGATCTATGGACGCTAAGTATGCAAGATTAATAAACTTGTTCGTAATATGAACACAGACTCTCATTTTTTGCACGAAATAATTATTTGAGTTTCTTTTGGAAATAAATTTTTCCAGGAGGACTTTGGAAAAAAAAAACCTTTTTATATAGTAATAGCATCATCATTGGCTTCATTCACCTACATGCGTCGTCGTGACCATTACTTTTAGATTAGGGT